>CAOJBI010271586.1:0-16758 GCA_948277035.1 Euphorbia corollata
AATCACACTTGGGATATTGTTCCTTGTCCTCCTACAATCAAACCTATTGGGAGTAAATGAGTTTTCTCTATAAAACTTCGCTCAGACGGCTCTTTAGATCGGTACAAAGATCGCCTAGTAGCTTTGGGTAATAAACATGAATATGGGGTTGATTATGAGGAAACATTTGCTCCTGTTGCCAAAATGACCACGGTTCGAACCATCTTAGCTCTTACCGCTTCACAGTCCTGGCAACTGCATCAGATGGATGTAAAGAACGCCTTTCTTCATGGTGATCTCCAAGAGGAGATTTACATGAAACTTCCATCTGGTATGATTTCTTCTTCTACAAATGAAGTTTGTAAGCTACGGCGTTCTCTTTATGGGCTTAAACAGGCACCCCGGGCTTGGTTTGAAAAGTTTCGCAGTACAATTATTTCATACAGTTTTACACAAAGTTAGTATGATTCTTCTTTCTTTCTCCACACATCTGCGTCGGGTATAGTCATTCTCTTGGTTTATGTGGATGATATTATCATTACTGGAACTGATCGTGGCTTGATTACTAAGGTTCAGCGGCTGTTGCATGCAACTTTTCATATGAAAGATCTTGGCCAACTCACATACTTCTTAGGATTGGAAGTTCATCATCAGGACAATGGTATTTTTGTGAACCAGCATAAATACATTCAAGATCTTATCACTTTGGGTGCTTTGGAGGACACTTCTTCTGTTGATACACCTATGGAGGTAAATGTCAAATACAGGAAAGATGAAGGGGATCTTTTGAATGATCCTACTCTCTACCGGAGCCTGGTTGGGAGTCTTATCTACTTGACCACTACCCGACCTGATATCTCATATGATGTTCATCAAGTTAGTCAGTTTATGTCCTCTCCCCGGTATCTCCATCTTGCTGCTGTTCGACGCATCATCCGCTATCTTCGAGGTTCACCTACTCGTGGGTTATTCTTTCCTGAAGGCTCATCTCTTCAACTTGTTGCCTATAGTGATGCTGATTGGGCTGGGTGTCTAGATACACGTCGATCCACTACAGGCTGGTGTGTGTTTTTAGGTGATGCATTAATTTCTTGGAGATGCAAGAAACAAGATCGTGTGTCTAAATCCTCTACTGAGGCAGAGTATCGTGCTATGTCTACTGCTTGTTCTGAAATTGTATGGTCGCGTGATCTTCTTGAGGAACTTGGGTTTCCTCAAACTACTTCTACCCCTCTTCATGCTGATAACACTAGTGCTATTCAGATTGCCACCAATCCTGTTTTCCATGAACGCACCAAACACATTGAGGTTGATTATCATTCTATTTGAGACACCTTGGAACGGAAGTTGATATCTCTTCCTCATATTTCTTCTGATCTCCAAGTTGCTGATATCTTCACCAAAGCTATGACACGACAACGACATCAGTTTCTTATTAGCAAATTGTTGCTAGTTGACTTACCAGCATCAATTTGAGAGGGATGTTACAATGCTTAATTAGGTGTCAAGCACTAACAGCACTATCTTGTGTATAATGATATGCTAAATTAGGTATATGTCTAGCACTGATATTAGAGTGTAATTAGGTATATGTCCAACACTCACTATCCTGTGTATATATAATGAACGATGTTGAAGATGAATATACACTTACAGTTTCTTGCTTTCTGGTTCATTTTCTCTTGGGTTTTCTTTTGGGTTTTCCTGGTTTTCTAGTGTTTTGACAACAATAAGATAAAATCAAACATGTATGTCTTAGTGGCTCCATATAAAGACAAAAGGTAAAAGGCGAAAGAGAGTTAGTTACCTGGCTTTGTAAATGTCTTCTACCGCAGACTCCTAGAATCAAGGGTCTATTACCTCTACGCCATTACTTTATCAGCTTACAAGACATGGAATTGATAAAGGAGGGAAACAATCTTGTACCTTTGTAATTATCAAAACTTTGCTGATTTTAACTCATTTGTATCCAATGTCATCAACCATAACTACCGACTGTTCAATATTTCCATCCTCAAGCTTACCCATTTCTTCCTTTACCGAATGTTCAATATTTCCCTCCTCAAGCTTACCCATTTCTTCCTTTATAACTTCCTTTGGTCACTTACCCCATCAAAATTTTCAATTTGGTCATCCTTTGCATTAACAAACTCTATCAAGGCTTGTTAAGGCTCTCAAGTGAAATAAGAGGGTCATCATATTTCATGAGTTGTTTTGCTACTTCTCCCGGAGTAAATTCTTTCCTTTGAATTACCTATTCCACAGTTTTAAACAGAAAACGACATTTAATCCGAAGATAAGTCACTGCAAGTTTCTTAAATCTTGATGGACTTGTATAAATAAATATGAACATCCATCCGTTCCAGCCTATGCAACGTTGGGTCCAAATTCTCTTTGTAATTTGTTGTAAATATTATTATGCTGTTATCTCTGCAACTCAACCATAACCCATCTAAGAATATAACAGCCTTGATAGTGCCATTTGTGTCGAAAATGAAAATAAAATTGAGTGAAAATTAAAATTTGGAAAACGAGTAGATTATATTCAAACTCATTACTCATCCCTGCATCAAAGGAATGCTTGTAAATCATTTGGCTTGAACGAGATTTAGTACTACATTATAAAATACACAACAGTTGAAATTTAATCTCAGCACTTAACAAAATTATAAAGCGACATAGCAATGAATTAAGTAAAAGACAAAACTGACTTGTTCCATCTTGCTTACGTGATTTCTTATATTTGGATGATGAAAGACTAGGCAAGGTGCCTAAAAATCCTACTGGGTCTTGGGGAAATCTAACGTAAAGAAGAGGATTGATTTTGAACAACTCCTTGAGACATAAAATTCTTCAGAAAGAGAATATGACTAGGCAAGGTGCCTAAAAAAATCCTATTTGGTATTCGGAAAACTAATATAAAGGAGAGGATTGATTTTGAACAACTCCTTGAGACATAAAATTCCTCAAAAAGAGAATATGAATAGGAGCGACCACCAAGTATCCAAACACAAATTATTTACTCTGTATCAGAAAAAGGCACGAACTTTAACAAAAAGGATACAAATATCGAGAAAGTAAATTAAAAGATGCAGAAAATTACTATCAAGATCAGATATCCAAGAGGAGATAAAGAACGTACCATATGGACTACATCATTTCTGCTCCATATTTTTTTACCAAATGCAGCCTTCATGAGTTGCGACACCTTCCTTATTCGCTTTGACATGCATATGGGTAAAGACAACAACACATGAGCCAAAGTCAGATAAACTACAATTAAAGCAAACCATATTACAAAAGTAAGTTATATGCTACGAAACAAAAACAAACCTTGTGGTTCTGGTTCTGCAGTCCGGGCATTGGCCAATGGTTGCACAAAGAAACTCCTATCAATATTTATAATTACATTTTTTAACAAATGCAAAAATCATGCAAGCAAGCACAAAAAGAAAATAATACGACGCAGATGATTAAATAGAGTGCAAAAGAAAACAAAGTAGAATATAAATCATGAAGGAGATTGCAAGATTGAAAAAGCACATTGTAAATTGGAATTCTAAGCAAACCAAGGGCACTAGCAAAGAGACAAACAGTTCACCAAACAAGAAAAAGAAGTTGAGAAGCTGGAGAAAACAAAGTAGAATATAAATCATAGAGGATATTGAAAGGTTGAAAAAGCACCTTGTAAATTGGAATCCTAAGCAAACCAAAGGCACTAGCAAAGAGACAATCAGTTCACTAAACAAGAAAAAGAAGTTGAGCAGCTGGACTATATGATAGTCTCATATGAAAACTAGAGTTCCATCATTTTCCCTCAAGTAATGTAAAGCCTTGCATAAAGAAGAAAAAAAAAACTCGGTCAAAAATATATCCAACAATTTCATATCAAGCTCATTACAATCTGGCAAAGGAAGTAAATAAGCACATCATTGATCGCAAATCATATTTAGACTTCAGTATGTTTAAGAACAAAAACATCATCTAACGACAACAATTATGAAGAATCCAACTCTTAATAATGACGAGGATAAGCATGTTGAGAAAAAAAATTTAGCCTAAAGATCGGATTTTCCATGTATATACACACACAGAGAAGATATAATGAAATTAGAAATAAAATTGATTTAAAAAAAACCACAGATAATAGAATAACTTATTAGTGGAAATTAATTCAAAACGAACTCAAAAGAAGAGACTAAAGGGAAAGAAAACAGGAAACAATATCTCTAACACGTACCTCAACAATTCTCAATACCATTTCAAGATCTATTATATTAGATTGACAAACAAATGCACTTGTCTTGAATCTTCTTTCTCTTAATACAGTTGGCAATTATATCTTCTTTTATGAACAAAACTTTGTCTCCTAGTGCTTTCGAAGAAATCAGGCATTGAAGTAAAAGACCAAGTGCTTTTCGTTTCATTTTTTTCTACTTTTCTTCACAATCAAGTGTGCTCTATTGTTTCCAATTTCTCTTTGTTTTCCTTTCTCTATTACTTTAAATTGCATGTAGGTTTTGTTCCTTTCTTTGATTGGTTTGTGTATGTAGCTGATTGTTTAGTTTGAATTGGTGTATATGAATTCAATGTTTGATGGGTTTGTTTAATAAAAACCAATTCGGGAAGGGGAAATGTTTTTTAGTTTCAATAGGTATAGTGAGATTTCAATATGTTTTGTTTCAATGGGTTGTGAGATTTCAATGTATTTTGTGTCAATATGGTTAGTCACACATGGAAATGTTGTTTAATTTCAATGGGTTGGTTAGTTTGAATTGGTGTATATGAATTCAATGTTTGATGGGTTTTTATGACCCAATTTGGGAAGAGGAAATGTTTTTTAGTTTCAATGGGTATAGTGAGATTTCAATATGTTTTGTTTCAATGGGTTGTGAGATTTCAATGTATTTTGTGTCAATATGTTTAGTCACACATGGAAATGATGTTTAATTTCAATGGGTTGTGAGATTTCAATATGTTTTTGTTTCAACGGGGTTATGATATTTCAATGTGTTATGATCCAGTGGGTTATGGGATTTCAATATGTTTTTGTTTCAATAGGTTCCGAGATTTCAATGTGTTTTGTGTCAATATGTTTAGTCACACATGGAAATGTTGTTTAGTTTCAATGGATTATGAGATTTCAATATGTTTTTGTTTCAATGAGTTTTCAATGTGTTTTGTTTCAGTGAGTTGTGAGATTTTAATATGTTTCTGTTTCAATGGGTTGTGAGATTTCAATATGTTTAGTCTCACATGGAAATGTTGTTTAGTTTCAATGGGTTGTAAGATTTCAATATGTTTATGTTTCAATGGATTAAGATATTTTAATGTTTCAGAGTGTTAAAAAGCCTCCTTTTTATGTTATTTTTTTGTTCGAAATGATAGCTTGAATTCAACCTTGAGGAAACTCGAGGAATTGTAAAAGTCTTGTCTTGTACATTCTCCATTGCGGCCAAATCATGGCATCTGCTACATCACTATCAACTCCAAGCAATCTACAATAGGACCAACTCAATTATGATTTAGCAGCTATGCATCATAAGATACAAGGCTAAAGAAAGTTACCTTACTCCTGGCAGTGGGGTTTCCTCCTTTTCTTTCTAACTTCTCTTTTCACTTCTTTAAGATCTACACACCGGCCTTTTTCTCCTTGACAAATGCAAATGGGTAAAGAAAACAGCACAAAAGGCAACGTGAGATAAATTGCGATAATTGATGCATACCATATTATGCATAATATATTTTGGAACCAAACAAACCTTGTCATTCTGATTTTCTACTCCAACCACCATGATGGCAGTTAAAAGCACTAGGCTAATCTCATCTCTTCATTCCCTGTAAATAATCAATGGTAACACACTAGGCTAATCTCTCTCATTATTCTAATCCTTATTCCATTCTTCCTTATCCAAATTAGGCATCGTCATTGTTTTGCCAAAATTCCAGTCAGCCTCCCTGACCCTACATGTCTTGCAGTTCACTAGTCTTTTGGATACCTTTTGATTTGTATTCTCCTTCAAAATTTGTTGATTTTATACGTAGAGAGTAACATTGTTCAGTTTGTTACATATAAGGGTATAACAATCATACATGTCTGAAAGTGAGAACTTGACTTTAATTTGAATTTAAAAATTAATAGGCTCTCCTGTACAAGATACATTTGGCGTATTAGTAGGTCCACGTTGCCATATTGATAACAAAAATAAACTGTATTACAAAAAAATGGAGGTTCAAATGGAATGATAACCGGCATGCATGATGCACAATACATATTTTACTAATTCCACATCGTCTCATGATGGACTATTAAAAAAATTTTAACGCGGAAATATAAAAATTGCATTTCAGACATATACAACACAAAGAGAATATGAAAGAAACCTAACCTGATTCGCCTTTAGGTTGTTTACTCGATAAGAACTAATATCACTAAAGAGTAGCAGATTCTGCCTTTAGCAAACTTCTGTTGTATATTTCCGCCTACACCCGCTTTATCAGTTTAACATAGTTGATTAGAAATCCATAAAAATAGAAAGAACCAATAGCATCCATCATGACAGGAAAATACAAAACAAAACAAAACCATTATCGGAAAACAAATTAATTTTGGAGAAAACCTCAAATTACAGAATCACTAACTAGCGAATGGATTTCAATAAGAAATTAAAACCACCACCATTGGAGATCTATTCAAAACAAAAATTATCCAAGTTATAAACATAGGAAAATCGTACGTTCAATGTTCTTGTTCTGTCTATGTCATGCGAACACATTTAAATATTTAAATGAGATTGCATATGTCAACATGAAGAAAGTCAACTAAGGTTGCATATTTGGAATATTGCAAGTAAACAAGCTTACCAAAACAGGCTACTTACCTTTACAGTTGGGATCTACTTCATAATCTAGCAATAGAAGCACACAATTATTGCTTCCTTTGGATGCTGCTACATGGTGATAAATGAGTTTTTCAAAGAGCATCAGTATCAGATTAAAAATGACATAAAATTCAAAAAGTAAAAAGATCAACATACAAGGGCAGAGAAACCAATGTTGTCTGATTTCAACAACTATGTAACAACAGCTCGATACCAACAATAATCTGATTCATATCATTGTTTAAACTATAGGCTTGGTGCCATGCTTATTGTCTTCAAAATTCAAGGTGTAACACTTGACTGTTCAGCTCTATTTTTATAAACCAATAGATCCTGCAAGGAACTCAAAAAATTAATCGCAGGACAACATATGATAAACAGAAATAAAGCTGCATTTTTAATTTAATACGACGCAATTTTACCACAGCACTAATGATAAGTATATAGAAGTCTATCGGTGCCTCATTCGGCAGAATTACATCTTCTTTTGGTGGGAAAAACTCGACTTTCATCTCTGAAACCTTTGATGTTCATTTACAGAAACATATAAAACAATGTGAATATTCACCAAAAGATGGACTGAAATTAAAAGTAACACTAATTTAGAGATATGATATAAGCAGCTTCAAGTTTTGTTGAGATGAATCAACCATCTGCACTGCAAGATCAGATGTTTAAAGTTCAGGACAGATTCAGAGGGTTTGCAGCAGCAAGAAATTCTTGACTCACTTCATAAAGTGATTCGTTCGAGCATTTCACATTATATGCTTTATTCACTCCTTAGCTCCAGGAAATTGTCTCCTAATGATGATTCAATCCAAGTATGCTCATAACTGAGATTGCATTTGTTTCTTTTAGCCTGAGTTTCTTGTATTGATGAGAGTAAATTAGGTGACAGATTAATGATAAGATGAACATAGTCCTGAAAATGAGTACATTTTCATTTTCTAAATGCGCTTTGGTTCAGTTTATTGGTCACTGCTAGCTATGCTAGGAGCTTCTTCCGATTGATTTCATTACATGTTTCTTTGGTTATGTCCAATATAGAAGTTATGGAAATGATAAATTGGCATGCATAATGTATATATTGCCAATTCCTATTAGAAAAAAAAAACTAAATGCATAAATGGCATTTCAGACATAAAAACAATGAGAATGAAGATTAAACCTTGTTAAAGGCTGAATAATCTTGAATCTTCTTTCTGAATGCAATTAGCAATTACTATTCATTCACACAAAAAAACTGAGTCTCCAAGTAATGTTGAAGCTATCAGGGAGGTAGTTTTAGAAAAAGAAAAAGTTCTTTTCATTTCTCAATTTTGGCTTTTATTCACAATCAATTTCGCTCTAGTGTTTTCAAGGTTGAGTAATCTTATTCATCAATATTTAACCAGTTTCTGCCATCAGCATTCTTCTTTTGGTGTGTAGTTCCACACTAGTTTGACATAGTAGATTCAAAATTTATTGAGATTGAAAGAATTAATAATATCAATCATGAAAACAAAATACAAAACAAAAAATACCCATAGCACATAAAATCAATTGTCTTTACTTAATTCAAGTTAACATTTAAAAAAAACAAAACCAGAAAACACCAAATTGATTAAATAAACTGATCAAATTTAAAAGAAATCCCCCAAAATCAATTTCCAATTCAAAGAACTAATTTCAATAAAACTCCAAATTATAGAATGAATGCTAAGGATCAAATCAAAATGAACCTAAAAGAATAGAAGGGATAAAAGTACAAAACAATACCTCTGCCTTATTTAGGAAATACCATTCTCGATGCCATTTTCAAATCAAAGAATAAACAAACTCACTTGTCTTGAATCTTCTTTCTGAATGCAATTAGCAATTAATATTCATTCACAAAAAAAAACTGAGTCTCCCAAGTAATGTTGAAGCTATCAGGGTGGTAGTTTTAGAAAAAGAATAAGTGCTTTTCATTTCTCAATTTCGACTTTTCTTCACAATCAATTTCGCTCTAGTTTTTTCAAGTTCTCTGTTATATTTTTTCTTTGATTTTATTTTTAATGTAAGGAATTTCACATGTGGGTTTTGGTTCTTTACTTTGATTTGTTTGTGTATGTGGCTGATTGTTGTTTTTAAGTTAGAATTAGAACAAATGAATTCACTAATTAATAGGTTTGTTTGATCAAAACCCCAATTTGGGAGGGGGGAAATATTGTTTAGTTTCAATGGGTTGTGAGATTTCAATATGTTTTTGTTTCATTATGATTTGAGATTTCGATGTATTTTGTTTCGATGTGTTATGAGATTTTCAATGTATTTAATACCTTTTTAAGCTTTTTTCTAGTTTTGTTTAAAATGATATTCAGGCCCTGAAGAAGCGAGAAAGGACTTGTAAATGTCTTCCACATACTAACTCAGGCATCAAGATCACCTATATCCCCATGTGGTTTGTTTACAGTATCGCAAGCAATCTACAATAAGATCAAATCAAATATGTCTTAGTGGTTTTGCATAAGAAGAAAAAAGGCGAAAGAAAGTTACCTTGCACGTACCAGTGAGGTTTGAAGTACAGGTCTGAGATTTTTTTTCTTCTGGTTTATAAGTAACTAAATGAAGCAAGCTTTACGTCTTTCAAATTGGGGGTTCTCGAATGTTTGAGTGAGTGCTATGGTATCTCAAAGCTATTCCAAATGATCATCTCATGATCAACAGGTTAATCAATCTCAATTGATGTATCACTGTTATAAACCTCATGAATACTTCACAACATGAGGCTCTAATATGCAGTGAATAAAAAAAATGACGGAAATTCAGCAGAATTTTCAGAAGAAAACATAAATGGATGAGAAACATATTTAGCGTATTCCAATACTAAGAGAAAGAATTGGTCCTAAACTATAGCAAGACATTAACTCAGTAATGTATATCTACAATAACATAAACACGGCAGAAAATGAAAAATTAACCAATTTATAGTATATGAATAGCCACAAGCAAAAAATGATAAACCAGCAACATAAGCATTAGCAATCTATGACTAACAAGATAATATCCAAATGTAAAAACAAATTAAAAAGCTAGAAATGCACCCGTAGATTTCTTGGCATAAACCGTTTACATTGATTTCAACATTATGATAGCCAGATACAAAAAAAGACCCATAACACAAAACCAATGGCTTTTACTCGATTCAAGTTAACAGTTTAAAAAGTCTAAAGTCTTGAGTCTTGTATCTAGGTTATAAACATAAGAAAACCCTAAGCAGTTTATAGTCTCAGTCATATGAACGTCATGCAGCCATAGTGTTGAATTTAGAGTTAACGAAAAATGATAAAGTGTTACCTCATTTGGTTTCATAAGAGTAACAGCAATCCCAGAAGCTCCATGACACTAATGAGCTAGACAATCTGATTCGTTTCATGCATTTGTTCGATAATTACCACTTGGAAAACTGCGTGTCACAGTGCGCTCTTAACATCCTCTATTTCATCTAGTTTTAGTTTCCATCAGGATATACATGCCTGCAGATCCAAGGACAGCACCCGGATTCTTTTTTTCATGGCATATTCCTTATGTGTAAGGTTTCTACCTGACATGATTATTCTATCCGCAAATGGCTCTCTGCACCTGTTTCACACCCAAGTCGTTAGATGGTTCATAATCTCTACTCATATATTAATATTGAGATGAACTGAATATAACTCTCTTACTCAGTAGGTGACAAATGTTGTTTCTTTACATGCAGATCCACGTAATAACTCCTATGAAAACTCATTATGAAGCTTCATCTACAACTAACACATAAAAAGACTTCTAAAATATGGGAATAAAACAATAGAATATTTTAACACCTATCTAAACTATGGTAAATAAAGATTTTGAAAAGCCTATCGTCGCCAGCATGCTTAGCAATGATAGCACCAAGAGTATGAAAAACCAGCTCACCCACAGATGAATGTCATACGCTGATATTTGATAAGTATTGAATGAGCAATCTAATCTGATTATAGTGTCACTTCACATGATTTTTTTATCTGATAACAGAATGTTAATTCACAACAATTGAAGTCATGCTTCAGCTAGTTAGTCTATTAAATATTCTAATGTGCATAATCTCACTGCTAAATCACAGATTATAGAATAACTGATTAGTGGAAATCAATTCAAATCAAACACAAAAGAAGAGACGAAAGGGAAAGAAAGTAAAAAGCATACCTCCAGGTTGTTGAGGAACTACGATTCCTGATACCATTTCTGGACTGAATAAGCAAATTCACTTGTCTTCAATCTTCTTCCTCTAAATCCAATAGCAACTAATCTTCTTTAATGAACAAAACCCAGTCTCCAAGTTCTTTTGAATCACGGACTTCTACTTTTCTTAACTATCAAGTTTGCTCTATTGTATCCAATTTCTTTTTCTGTTACAAAAAATCGTATGTTGGTATTGTTTGTTGCTTTTGATTTGATTGTGTATGTAGTTGATTTTTTTTCAGATTGAATTGGTTATAAATGAATTCAATAATTAATAAGTTTGTTTGATCAAAACACATTTGGGAAAGGGAAATGTTTTTTAATTTCAATGGGTTGTGGGATTTCAATATGTTTTTGTTTCAATGGGTTTTGAGATTTCAATGTGATTTGTTTCAATAGGTTGTGAGATTTTATTATGTTTTTGTTTTGATGGATGGTAGGTTTCAATTTGTTTTGTTTCAATGTGTTAGAATTGTAAGATTTCAATTTGTTTAGTTTAAAAGTGTTAGAATAGGCCTCCTTTTTATCTTTTTTTTTTTGTTCAAAATGATAGCTTGAAGCCTTGATGAAACGATCACGGACTTGTAAATACCATTCCTGCCAAATCATTATTAGCACCTGCTGCATCAACACCAACTATCTCCTCATTCAATTTGGTTGATATACTGCAAGCAATCTACAATCAGACCTAATAAATGTATCTCAGGGTTTATGCATACAAAAGACAAAAGGCGAAAGAAAGTTACCAAACTACAGGATGCTGCAACACCCGTCTTGTTTGCCCTGACTCATGTTAGTGTCTGCATATGGGTAAAGAAAATAACACATAAGCAAACGCGAGATAACTTGTGACAATTATGTCGGAAAAAAAAACACATCTCACTGTTATATACACCTTATCAATTCTCTCGGATCCATGCCGTACATGTCTTGCGGATCAACGAAGTATTTGGATACCTTTCTATATGTATTCCTTCAAGATCTGTTCATTTATATGCAGAGAGTAATATTGTTCAGTTTGCTACAGACGAGGGTATAAAAAGCATACATGTTTGAAAGTGAACTTGAATTTAATTTTGTATTTAGTAATTAATAGGCTCCTGTATAAAATACATTAAGCATTCTAGTAGGATTCTGCATCATATCTTTTTTAATATTTTATTGATTTGAACTTCATTTGATTATAAATATTATTCCATATACAACATTTCTGCCGTTCCTAAGTTCATGAGAATACATTTTTTATGAAGATTGTGTCATTGTTATTTAAACTACTCACAGTCAAATTAATCAAACCTCTTTATGGAGAAGTAGATTTGTTTAAGCCGTTATAGCTTAATCATTGCAAGGACAAGCTAAACTAATATTGGCACACACATTTTATTACAAAGAACGTGACTTAACAGATATTGGCATTCAAACATTAACAAATCCAAGTATTACTCGAATAACTAAAGGTACACATTGCCGTACGATATTAAAAAATTAGGGGTTCAAATGAAAATGCTTAAACTGGCATGCATAATGTATATTTTACATATTCCTAACATAGTCTCATAATGGGCTAGCAAAAATATTCAATGCTAGAAAACATAAAATGCCATTTCATACATATAGAGAATGAGGATGAAACCTTGTCAAAGGGTGAGTAATCAATAATTTGATCCATCTTTTGGTCATTTACTCGACTTTGATCCAACATGGCAGTTTATGCTATATAGCAAACTTCTTCTAGCGTATATTTCCGCCTACACCCGCTTCATCAGTTTGACATAAAAAGAGCCAATAACATCATTCAAGATAGGCAAATACAAAACAAAACAAACCCATAGGCAAATACAAATACAAAACAAATCAATACCCTTTACTTGATTCAAGTTATCAGTTTAGAAAGCCTAAACTAGAAGCCCCCAAATCAGTTCATTTAAGAAACATCTATCAGAAAACCAAATTAGTTTTGAAGAAAACCATAAATCATAGATTTACTAACAACGGATGAATTTCAAAAAGAAATCAAAACCAACATCAAATTGAACACCATTGGCGATTGATTCAAAACAAAACTCACAGTAATAAGTCTTGTATCCAAGTCATAGACATAGGAAAATCCTAGGCACATTCAATGTTCTTAGTCTATCTCTGTCATATGGCCTCAACAATTTTAACAAAAAAAAAAGTGTTACCTCAGCTGCTTTCAAAAAGAGTAAGAGTAATCCCAGGGGCAACACGCACCCTTAACACCCTCTATATATTCTTTGATGTCCATCAACCAGTCCATGGGCATCACCAAAGTATCCATGGACATATTCCCCCTCCATGCAAGCTTTCTACTAGACATAATTGCTTTATGTAACTGTATAAACCTCATGAATACTTCACAACATGAGGGTCTAATATGCAGCAAGTTCGAAAAACATGACGGAAATTCAGCAGAACTTTCAAAAGAAAATATAAATGATGAGAAACAAATTCAATGTATTCCAATACTAAAGGAAATAACTGGTCCTAAATTTTATAGCAAGACATTAACTCAGTAATGTATATCTACGATAACATGGAAAACATAGCATGAAAAGAAAACTTAACCAATTTATAATATATGAACAGCCACAAGAGAAAAATGAGAAAACCAGCGACAAAACCAATCCATGACAAACAAGCTAACATCCAAACGCAAAAACAAATTAAAAAGCCTCTAAAATCCGATTGAATTTCTAGGCATAAACGGTTTACATAAATTTAACTAACCTGGAATAGCCTAAAAGATCCAATAAAATAGAATTAACCAATAACATCAATCAAGATAGCCAAACACAAAAAAAAAAGACCCATAACACAAAATCAATGGCCTTTACTTGATTCAAGTTAACAGTATTAAAAACCTAAAGTAGGAAACCCCAAATCTGTTCATTACAGAAACCACTAATGGAAACCAAATTAATTTTGAACAAAAACTCGAATCATAGAATCACTCATTAGTGGACAGATTTCAATAAAAAAAATCAAACAACCAACACCAAATTAACCAGCATTGAGTCTTGTATCCAGGTTATAAATGAAGGAAAATCCTAGGCACATTCAATGTTCATAGTCTATCTCAATCATTCGAACCTCATGCAGCCATAGTGTTGAATTTAAAGTTAATGAAAAATAATGAAGCGTTACCTCATTGACTTCCACAAGAGTAAAAGCAATCCTAGAAGCTCCATAACACCAATGAAAGATATGATACATTTCCTACATTTGATCGATAATTACCACTTGGAAAACGGTTGTATATCATGTGGCACAATGCGCCCTTAACATCCTCTATTTCATCTTGTTTAAGTTCCATGTCCATGGGCAGCACCCAAATACTTTTTTCCAAGAAATTCAAACACCAACATACATATTCCTGGCATGATTATTTTATCCGCAATTGCTATCTGCAGCTATTTCACGCCCAAGTTGTTAGATGTTTTATCATCTCTACTCATACAATACTATTATGATGAAATTGAATATAATACTCACTTACTCAATGAATGACAAATGTTGTTTCTTTGGCAGTATGATTGTCGAGAAATAAATAGGCCAAGAACGATCTTGCTTTCCCACATAATAACTCCTGTGGAAACTCATTAGGAAGCTTCACTTGCAACCAACACATAAAAGACTTCTGAAAGATGGGAGCAAATTAATAGCATATTTCAATACATGTCTAAACTGAGTTGACTAAAAAATTTAAAAAGTCTCCCATCGCCAGCATGCTTAGTAATGACAGCGCCAAGCTCGCCCACAGATAAATTTCACGTCGATCTGATTGTAGTACCACTTCACAAGATTTTTATCTGATAACATAATGTTTATTACCAGCTATATAAGTCATGCTTCAGCTAATTAGTCTGTAATATTCTAGGGTGCATAATCTCCGTGATGAATCACAACACACCAAAACGTTTCCGAATTGCAAATAGTAACTTCACTTGCACAATTATGCTTCTTCATGCTTAATAGCAGGCTATTGTATTTGAAATAAGGTTGATGTGTTAAAAAAATACAAAATATCAAATGAGTACGGAATGCATAGAATTCACTCAAACACAGAGCATTCCTAATGCCTCAGTCATATTTTAAGATGGATGAAAACTTCAAATCCAAATAATTCCTATTGCCACATTCATATTTTCAATTCCTATTTAGATATTAACAATCCAAGTATTACTAATAACTAAAGGTCCACATTGCTATAATTATAACAAAAAACTGTATTCAATCCAAAATAGAGGTTAAAATGGAAATGCTAAACTGGAATGCACAATGTATATGTTACTAATTCCCAACACCTTCTCATAATGGAATGGCAAAATAATTAAACGCATAAATGGCATTTCAGAACAAAAACAAAGAGAATGAGGAAAAAACCTTGTCATAGGGTGAGTAATATGATTTGCCCTTAGTCCTTTCATCAATTTTAACCAGATTAGCAATATCACCAAGGACATGGCAATTCTGGCATCAGCATTCTTTTTGTGTATATTCTGCCTAAAACCCAGTCTACCAATTTGACATAATCGAATTGCAATTCATTGAGATGGAAAGAATCAATAACATCAATTGCCTTAACTGGATTCAAGATAACAGTTAAAAGAAAAAAAGAATACTCCAAATTATAGAAAGACTAATTTTTTGGAAATCAATTCAAAACAAACATAAAAAGAATAGAAAAAAGGAATAAGAGTAAAAAACAGTACCTCTAGCTTACCAAGCGGGTAGTTATTGAAGAAGAAGAAGAAGAAGAAGAAGAAGAAGAAGAAGAAGAAGAAGAATTCAACTTTTCTACACAATCAATTTTTCTCTCCTGTTTTCAAGTTCTCTATGTTTTGTTTTTCTTCAATTTTCTTTTTCTATCATGGGAATTCGCATCCGGATTTTGTTTCTTTATTTTGATTTGTTTGTGAATGTAGCTGATTGTTGTTTTTTAAGTTAGAATTGGTTAAAATGAATTCAATAATTGAAGGGTTTGTTTGATTGAAAAGTCAATTGGGGAGGGGGGAAATGTTGTTTAGTTTCAATAGGTTGTGAGATTTCAATACGTTTTTTGTTTCAATGTGTTGTGAGATTTTGATGTGTTTTGTTTCAATGTTTTGTGAGATTTTGATGTGTTTTGTTTCAATGTTTTGTGAGATTTTAATGTGTTTTGTTTCAATGTATATTATAGGCCTTATTTTTAAAGCTTTTTTTGAGGCCTTGATGAAACGAGCAAGGACCTGCAAATGTCTTCTACATACTCAACTCTTGCCAAATCATTAATATCAACTGTCTTTCCCTTTGGTTTGTTAATAGTACCGCATGAAATCTACAAAAAGATCAAATCAAATGTCTCAACGATTCTGCGTAAAAGACAAAAGGTGAAAAAAGTTAATCTGTCTCTGTCATATGAAACTCATGCAGCCATAATGTTGAATTTAGAGTTAACGAAAAATAAAGTGTTACCTCATCTGCTTTCACAAGAGTAATACCTCTAAACTCATTTCCTGGAAGCTCCATGACACCAATGAACTAGACAATCTGATTCATTTCTTCACTTGACCAATAATTACCACTTGAAAAACAGTTATTTAATTACCATGTGGCGTAGTGCGCCCTTAATACTTTTTTCCATGCCATTCATACACCAAAGGACATATTC
>CAOJBI010272171.1:0-12630 GCA_948277035.1 Euphorbia corollata
GTTCGGTGCCCCGTGAATAGTGATTTTACGAAAACGCTCAAAATCAATTTCTGCGCACGATTTGGCTCCGTTTAGGCTCTCGAAACCCTGGAAATGAAATTGGTAATATGTCCTCATTGGGTATGGACGGACCGTGCTAACAATACATATATATGTATATGTATATATACATATATATGTACATATGTATATATGTATATATATATGTATATGTATATATACATATATACATATACATATATGTATATATACATATACGTATACATATACATATACGTCTGATGCATTGGTCAAAGTGTAGAGAATTTGAAATATGCATTTCGATACATTCATAAACGTGCATGATATTCACGACATCTTCTTGTCCTTAACATTCCATCATTCTAATTTGATCTGATTGAAATTTTGATGGAACAGCCAAAATAGTTTCAATTTGAAAGTGCATGCTTTGTCATGACTTTAGAATTTATCAGGAAAATCACCATCAAAGATTGAAACTATATTCGTTTATTTTGAAGATTACAAGTGCGAAATCAATAAAGGAAATGACAAGTAAGTTTGCAAAGTTAGACAAGTTTGAGGGTCAAGACTTTCGAAGATGGCAGAAGAAGATGCATTTTTTATGGACTACACTGAAAGTTGCGTATGTTCTGAGTACTCCCATGCCGGAAGTTGTTGAAGATAAAACTGTAGAATAGACAGGGAATCGCTGCAAGTGGGAGAATGATGACTATATTTGTCGCAGTCATATATTAAATGGTATATCTGATTCCCTTTTTATATATACCAAAACTTTGAGTCTGCAAAAGAACTTTGGGATTCTCTAGAATCAAAATACATGGTAGAAGATATTTCTAGTAAGAAGTCTCTGGTCAGTAATTTTATCAACAATATAAAGGTTGATACTAAACCTGTCATAGAACAACATAATGAATTGTTGAGGATTCTGGGTCAATTTTCATAACATGACATGAAGATGGATGAATCCATATCAGTTTCAAGTATTGTAGATAAACCGCCTCCATCATGGAAAGATTTCAAACATACTCTGAAACATAATAAAGAAGACTAGAGTCCGGTTTAACTTAGAAGTCACTTTAGGATTTAAGAGTCTTTGAGGGCTCAAGAGATTGATAATAATCCTAAGGGAAAAAACCATGTTGGTAATGTTTCAGTGAATATGGTTGAAGATGGTAGTTTCTCTAAGAGTTTATACAAGGATAAAGGGAACAAACGCAAATTTAAGAGAAATGACAACAAGAAACCAAAGATGGCATGTTGAAAGTGTGTTAAACCTTGTCATTTCAAGAAATATTGTCGAGTTGGTAACGGTTTGAAAAATTTTGGACCAATTGGATCTAAGGATCCTGAAACATAACAAGGTCAGATTTTAAGACAAAATTGTAATTGTGATCAAAATTATATGTCCTTAATATCTGAGGCATTTCATGTGCATGATGATAATGTTGTGTGGTAGATTGATTCGGGAGCAACAACTTACGTATGTAAGGATCTTCGTTTGGTTCAAAGATTTTCAACCAATCGAAGATGGATACATGTTAAAAATGAGAAATGTTGCAATTGAACCAATCAAAGGACAAGGAAATGTTGATATTATTTTCACTTCTAAAAAATATATATATTTATAGAATGTCTTGTACGTTCCTGGGATTCGAAAGAATCTGTTGTCTAGTATTGTGTTAAATAATTGTGGATACAAATAAGTGTATGAAAGTGGCAAGTATATCTTATCAAAACATGGTTCTTTTATAGGCTTTGGATTCCTTTGTAATGGTATGTTTATGTTGAATATTAATGTTTCTTTCAGTGATAAAGTCTCTTATATGGTTTCCTCTAATATAGTGAATGAATCTGAATATGACATGCTAGACTAGGTCATGTATATTATAAAAGATTAAAAGATATCTAGGATGAGTCTTATACCTGCTTTTGATATAACCTCGAGAAATGCAAAACTTGCATGTTAACAAAGATTACCAGAATACCTTTCCAGAATATTAACAGAGTGACTAATGTATTTGATTTAATACATAGCGACTTGTGTGACTTTCATGCTACACTATCAATAGGAAATAAAAAGTATGTCATTACTTTTATTGATGATGCAAAAAGATATTGTTATGTTTATCTGTTGCATGCCAAGGATGAAGCTCTTGATAAATTCAAAATTTATAAAGAAGAAGTAAAGCTACATCAAAGTAAACTGATAAAAAGTTTACATACTAATAGAGGGGAGGAGTATTATGATCCAGCATATTTCCAATCTAATAGTATAATACATCAAACTATAACTCCTTATACACCATAGGAAAATGGTGTGGATGAAAGAATGAATAAAACTTTGAAAGAAATTATAAATTCTATATATTCATATTCTGGTTTAAGTGAAGGTTTCTTGGGTGAGGCTATGTTAACAGCCTGTTATTTGTTGAATAGAATTCCTAATAAAAGGAATAAGGTTACCCCCTATGAACAATGATATTAAAAAACCACCAAATTTGAGTTAATTTGAGAGTTTAGGGTTGTAGATCGTAGTTGTGAGACTTGTTGAGCCAAAAAGAAAAAACTTGGGTGAAAGAGGTATAGATTGCATCTTTATTGGTATGTTGTACATTCTCATACGTATGGGTTCTATGTAATAGAATCTAATGATTATGTGTTTTTGAACACGGTTATAGAATCTAAAGATGTTTTTTTTTATGAAAATAGATTTTCATCTATACCTAGACCAAGAGACATGATTCAGAATTCTTTCGGTGGAAACTTAGTTCCATCAGAAGATGTATCTAGAGGAAATGTTTCCTTACCCGAAACATCTGCACCTAGGAAAAGTAGTAGATTCAGGAAGACTAAATCTTTTGGAGATGATTTTTATCTTTATTTAGTTGAAGGGTCTATGGATGAGGTTGAGTATCAGTACAATATTGTTTTATTGTTAAAGAGGATTCAAGAACTTTTAATGAAGCTATGGCTTTCAAGAGATGTTGCATTTTGGAAAGAAGCAATCCAGGATGAAATGGATTCTATCATGCACAATAATATATGAGGATTAACTAATTTACCTCCCATTTGTAAACCACTAGGAAATAAATGGATTTTCAAAAGGAAAGGTAAAGTAGATGGTACCATAGATAAGTATAAAGCTAAATTGGTTATCTAAGGTTTTAGGCAAAAAGAAAGAATTGACTTCTTTGACACTTATGCTCCTGTTGCGAGAATATCTACTATAAGATTGTTGATAGCACTTGCAGTTATACAAATCTTGTAATTCATCAAATGGATGTAAAACTACATTCTTGAATGGTGAATTGGATGAAGAGATTTATATGAAACAACTAGAAGGTTTTGTTATGCCAGATTGTCAAAATAAAGTATGCAAATTGAAAAAATCATTATATGGACTAAAACAAGCACCAAAAGCTTGGCATCAAAAGTTTGATGATGTTGTTTTATCTAGTGGTTTTCAATTCAACCAAGCACACAAATGTGTATATAGCAAATTTGATGCTCCTGGTAAAGAAGTTATAATTTGTTTATATGTGGATGACATATTAATTTTTGATAAAGACCAAAGTAGAGTTGATAAAACTAAGAAATTTTTTTCATCTAATTTTAAGATGAAGGATTTGGGAGAAGCTGAAGTGATTCTTGGAATAAGAATTAAGCGGAAGAACAATGCTATTTCAATTTCTCAATCTCATTATATTGAGAAGATTTTGAATAAATTTAACTTCAAAGATTGTTCTCCGGTTAAAACTTCTACGGATTTTTGTCTTAAGCTTCCACCTAATAAAGGAGTTTCAGTATCTCAATTGGAATACTCAAGAGCTATTGGCAGTCTAATATATAACATGGTCAGTACTAGGCTAGATATAGCTTATGCTATTGGATAGCTTAGTAGATACACTAATAATCCTAGTACACATCATTGGCAAGCTTTAAGTCGAGTATTCAAATATTTAAAAGGAACCAAAGATTATGGCTTAACTTATATAAAACTTCCTTCCGTATTTGAAGGTTATTTTGATGCAAGTTATATCTCTAATAAGGAAGATCCACAAGTGGATGAGTATTCCTTTTTAGAGGAGGTTTTATTTCTTAGGATTCAAAGAAACAAACTTGCATAACTGATACAACAATAGAATCTGAATTTATACCTTTAGTAGCAGCTAATAAAGAAGCTGAATGGCTAAAAGATCTTGTGTATGAAATTCCATAGTGGTACAAACTAGTATCACCTATATCTATCAGATGTGTTAGTGAAACATGCCTTCACTAATGCTTATAGACAAGTGTATAAAGGTAGGTCTAGATATTTAGGTGTGAGACACAATATGATTTGGAAACACATCATGCATGGTGTTATATTAATAGAGTTTGTAAAAAATTGAGCGAAATTTACTTGGTCATTTAACCAAAGGGTTAAGAAGAGATCTTATGTACAAGTCGGCTATCAGGATGGGATTAAAGTCCATTTGAAATCTCTCATGTTAAGATACCCAGTTCCCAAATATGACATTAGGTGCTGAATTTAATGAGGAAAGCTTAACATCTAGAGATTGGAACACATTAATAAAGGCATCCCAAGGTATGTGTTTAGACCTGCAAGATTAAAGATGTTGAAGTTTAACTTCTTAATAGCTTTTCCATGTTGGTCCCAAATAATAGGCAAGTAGTTCAAGGGAGGGGGTAAATTGAACTGCTGGGTTATAAAATTTTTTGGTTCAAAAATGTTTTTCTCAATAGCAAGCACTAAAACAATAGCAGAAGTTAGACAGTGAAAATGTAGTCAATAGAGATATGATTAATAGCAATATATTAGTAGTCCAACAAATACAAGTATCAGCGAGACAACTTCAATAGCAGTATTGAAGAGAACTTTAAATAGTTAAATAACAGATCAATAGACAGAAAGATGATAGCAGAATTTAAAAGATAGATTGATATCCTGTTGCCAATATGACTAACAACATTCAATACATACCAAGTAGTCCTACTTACAACAAACAAGATAGTATTGAGAATTCACTCACAGTCAATATCAGAATTAATCCAATATCCAATAGCACAAATGGTAAGAATACAACTCAAATATAAACAGTAGAGACAACGAAATAAGTTTAGAGTAAGAAGATCAAACACTGAGATTTATCCTGATTCAGCAACTCGTGCCTACATCCAAACTCCGATTCCTTCTCGAGCTTTAATCCAATATTTGATTCTTTCCAACAGATAGAATCTAAACCTATTTACAATATAGTCAATTACTTACTTGATAAGTATCCTCCTTACAAGCCTGAATAGATCTATATTCCCCACTACCTATAACCCAAGCAGTGTACACTCAATTACAAAATTTGAAGAGAGTTTTGAAGAAAGATAACTCTTTGAACACTCAACAGCTCAATACTCTTTCTTCTAAAAGCTATTTTGAAGATTATAGCTTGAAGATTCTTAAACATTTGTAAATTGACAAAGGTGTAAACTTAGAATGATTTTGCAAGTTTGCTTCTTTTTCGTTATTCATATTTATTCTCTTCATCAATAGTGGTAAAGCCTTTAAATAAGAATTCTTGCTAAACAGAAGAACGTTGATGATGAATCCGTTGGAGAGATTTCCATTGAAGTTCAGTAGAGTGATATCTAAGAATTTCTTCCCATTTCCATAAGCAAAATGAAGATGATGATGAGCAGGAGAGGAGGGAAGAAGATCACGTCAACTTCAGCAGCCATTTTGAGAGTAGAGTACCAACTTGCAAGGAGTGGGTTATCTTGGTTTTTGTGTAGATGGCTTTCCCAAGTTCCAAGGAGCTTTTGTCTTTTCCTTATACATTTTTAAAAAGCTTCTTTTGTTTCTTTATTCATAAAAAAAATTTTGTTTCATAAATAAATATTCATTCATAATTGATACTTCAAATTGACATACTTATATATGAAAGATTAATTTAGTAGCCAATATCTAAACCTCAGTACTTAGCAATAACAATACTAAGGAAACATACCTAATATATCTTTTGAGCATTGTTTAGTTATCATCAAAACCTAATTTTCCTAAGGTTTGATAAGTTGATTTTAAACCTGAGATTCTAACATTCCGAAAATTGCATATGTAGGTGCAAGACTGAAAAGACTACCTATGTGAGCATGAAGTTTTGCCGTTTCACAAAGTTTGGACTTGGTTTTGATATGCTTACAAAGGATAAGAACACAAGGCCACTAAAAATAGTGTCAAGTACGAAATGTTGAGGATATTGACTCATTTGTATATTGTCTTCAAGTGTTCAAAATGGATCACCAAGGTTCAATCCATTGTGACACCTTGGTATTCGGATATACTAAGATGAAATTAAATCGTCACTACATTTCATTTATTCATGAGTTTGTTATTTGTTGTGATATTGTTTGGTTAATCAAGGATTATGCTAAACTGGGGAAGATTGTTAGTATTTTATTGTAATTGGATTAACTAGTTGATCAATACGATCGTAATATTTTATCAAACCAGTCAGAGAGTGTAGAGTTCATGCTTTATTCAAGTTATACTGAGTCATTATAATATCGAGATTCAAGGGTATTGATTCATTATAATATTGGATCACCAGCTTGTTCACAAAATTCAGAAAAGTGGAGCTAAGATCCTTCTGAATCTTTAGGTTATCATTCATTTTGGTTTCAAGGCTATCAAACCTTGTGTTGCGCTTCATCACAGAAGTTTCCAGCCTTGTTAGCAGTGTTGTGACCTTTTCCAAATCTAGTTGAACAGATAGAGTTTGTTCTGTCAATTGATTCACTCAAGTAACTACAGCATGAACCACTTTCGAATTTGTGCAAACTGTCTCACATGCATTCTAAGCAATCTTGTAATCCTCATGAAGTTCATCGGCCAAGCAACACTTAACAGCTTCTGCTAACTCTTTTGTTGATAATTCATTTACATCCTTCTGGACATGAAGCTGAACATCTGTAATTCGATCAACAAAAGTATGCATTTTATGAGAAATGAGGAGAGAAGCGACCTGATGGATAGTTGCTTTAATAGCGGATATCTCAGTCAGCACTTGGGAGGTCTCATTGAATTTAGGCATTGGTTCAGAGAAGATTGATTTGACAAGAAGAGCAATTTTGTAGATTCCTCAACATTCAACACAAATTGTTGCTTCTGATCTTTTAAGGCATTTTTTATTCCAATGAGTTTGGAGAGGGACTCGTTCTTGGCAGAGGCAATAGCAGCAGTGGCATCCTTATTCTTTTCTTCTAGAGAAGAGTCAGTAGGTTGAAGCACAGAGTCATCCTCTATTTGAGTGCCAGCAGAGGATCCAACAAAGGTCTTCTTTGAAGAATCGGGATTTTTCAAGCTCAGTCTCTTTGCAGCCATAGTTTCTTCATCATCGGATTTTGTTTTAAAGTCATCAATACTAACAGGTTCTTCAAAATAAATTTTCTTTCCCTCGGCTTTGGATAAGGGTTTGGGCTTAGTGCCAACAGCTTTCTTAGACATAGTTTACACAACCCTTTGAGTAAAAGGTTCTTATATTTGAAGATGGGCTTCTTTGGATGGTGTTGAATCGGTTTTGTTGGTGGGTTAAGGAATTTCAGCAATAGGTGCAATGATAAGGTCAAAACCAGGTAGCCTTCTATCAGGATTCTCAATATTAAGATTCAGGATTTCGAAGTCAATAATAGACCCTATAAAGCATGGTGCATAATCAGGGATAGCCACTCCCTTTTCTTTTAGAATCATAGTTATCAAACTACCATACATGAGTTGCTTGGTTTCCTTAATCATATGGTTAATGATGAGAATGAACAAATTAAAGGGCTTATCATGCAATATGTGCCACATAATACACAAATCAAGTCTAGTTACTGAATTGATAGAGTACTTTCTAGGAAGGAAGAATTGAGCGAGCAAATAGTGACAAAACCTAGCATTCTCAAGGAAGAGTTGTTGCATACATCTCTCCCTGCCTGTGAGGTTGAAGAAGAAAAGATTCAGGCACTAGCTTATAAGTTTCCTCAGAATTCCTCAGACACACTTTTGAGTTATCAACATCGAGCAGTTCACAGAGAAAGCTTCTGTTGATAACAATTTGAATTTCATCAACAACTGTCTTCAACATATCTTCTTCTATAATTACCAAATTTTTGTAAAATTTGGACACTAAGTCGGGATAGACCTGCTCCCTGAAACTCATAATAATTTCCCATTTGTTTGTTAGGATCCATTTGGCAAACAGGGGTGTTTCACTAATGAATTTGTAGTCGAAGTATCTGGAGCGATGAACTGGAACCTTTGATCATGTTGGCAGAGACACGCTAGCTTTCACTTTGGAAGAGGGAGGTTCAATATCGGAGGATTCGGAATTACGTTTGGAAGATTTTTGTTTGGCCATTGAAGAGATTTTTCAGAGATGAGAGTAGAAGAGTTTGAGAGTAATGAAAATTTGAATTGAAACATAAAGATAAAAGAATGAGTTTTACAATTAATTAGTGAGAGAAAGTGGGGAAAGTGGGTAGACATGCAAAGGTGGGAGGTTACAAAAGAGGTAGTTACTTACTAGCCTGAGCATGTGTAAGGGCCTAGAGTCCTAGGCTATTATGACTTAAATAAAATATTAAATAACTTCCCATAAAACACGCGTGTAATAAACTCATTGCATAGAAATTTGAGGCAACCAATCACAAAAAGATATGGAAATAATTTAAATTTTGAACTGAAAAAGAAATAAAATTACTGCTCTTTTTGAAGAATTTTCCAGCTTATATTGGATTTGTCACTTCAATAGCTTCTCTTAATTTTGCAAATTTGTCTCTTGACAGGGACTTTGTAAAGATGTCAGCCAATTGATCTTCAGTAGAGACATAAGTCAATTTGACATCATCTTTCTGATTCCAAATTCTAATGAAGTGTTGTCGAATATTTACATGTTTCATTATTCCGTGTTGACTTGGATTCTTTGAAAGATCAATAGCACTTTTGTTGTCACATTTGACTTCAATATTTCCCGTATTGATTCCAAATTCTTCAAGTTGTTGCTTTATCCATAGCAACTGAGCAACATAACTTCTAGCAGCAATGTATTTGGCTTCAGTAGTTGAGAGAGCTACTGAAGCTTGTTTCTTGCTATGCCACGAGACTAAGCAATTTCCAAGGAATTGGCAAGTACATGAGGTACTTTTTCTTCCAAGTCTATCTCCCCCATAATCTGAATCGGTGTATCCCAATAGAGTAAAATTTCTACTATTGGGATACCAAATACCTCCTTCAATAGTACTATGCAAATAACGTAAAATTCTTTTAACAACAGTGTAATGAGATTCTTTAGGGTTAGACTGATATCATGCACAGTAGCAAACAGAAAAGTGTATATCTGGTCTACTAACAGTTAAATACAAAAGAGAACCAATAATACCTCGATACAACTTACTGTCAATAGGCTTGCTTGATTGATCATCACTTAAAGTAGTATCAATACCCATTGTAGTCTCTATTTACTTGCATTCTAACATTTCAAACTTTTTCAATATCTCCTTGGTGTATTTAGTTTGAGAAATGAAGATTCCATTTCTGCTTTGCTTGATTTGTAAACCAAGGAAGAAATTTAATTCTCCCATCATTGACATCTCAAATTCACATTTCATTAGACTACTAAATTCTCTGCATAAGTTTTTGTTAGTTGCGCCAAATATAATATCATCAACATAAATCTGAACTAACAAAATATGTTTTTCTTTAAATTTCACAAATAAAGTAGTATCAACTTTACCTCTAGTGAAATCTTTAGATAAAAGAAATTTAGTTAAGGATTCAAACCATGCTCTTGGAGCTTGTTTTAAACCATAAAGAGATTTTTGAAGTTTGTACATCCAATCTTCATGCTTTGGATCTTCAAATCTGGGTGGTTGCTTAACATACAATTCTTCTTCAATATATCCGTTTAAGAATGCACTCATTACATCTATTTGATATATCTTGAATCCCTTGAAGCTTGTAAAAGCATATAATATTCTGATGGCTTCCAATCTTGCTACTAGTGCAAAGGTTTCTCCATAATCAATTCCTTCCTGTTGATTGTAACATTGAGCCACAAGATGAGCTTTGTTACAAACAACATTACCTTTTTCATTTAGCTTGTTCTTAAATACCATTTAGTTTCAATAACAGATTTCCCTTTCAGTTTTGGTACTAATCTCCAAACTTTGTTACGTTCGAATTGCTCTAATTCTTCTAGCATAGTATTGATCCAATACTCATCATGCTCTGCTTATGGAAATGTCTTTGGTTCCAATACTGAGGCAAATGCCATATTGCCAAAATATCTCCGAAGTTGAGCTCTTGTTATCATCTGATTTTTAACACCGTCAATGATATTCTCAGGTGCATGATTTCGATAATATCTGAATTCTTGTGGGAATCCTCTATTGTCATCCTCTTCCTGAGATTCAATAATATTCTATTGCAGTTGGACAGGTGGTTCAGTAGTGACTGGCTCAATAGCTTATTTCTCATCAATAGCAGTTGATCCTCCAATAGCATCAGTTGATTTTACTTCAGTGCTGAACTTTACTTCATTAGTCGGTAAGATAATATCTGAATCATCAATATCAACACTAGATTTTTCCACTATTGGGTTAGTTTCATCAAAATCAACATGAATAGATTCTTCAACACAAGTGGTTCTCTTGTTGAAGATACGATAAGCTTTTCTATTGTTAGAATAACCAAGCAAAATGCCTTCATCTGCTTTAGCATCGAATTTACCAAGATTATCGTTTGTATTGAGTATGAAACACTTACAATCGAAAGCACGAAAATAACCAATATTTGGTTTTTGTCCTTTCCAAAGTTCATTTGGGGTTTTCTTTGGTATTGGTCTGATCAATGCTTGTGAACCTCGTCCGAACTAAGCTCACTGGTTTTATACCAAGTTAGACCTCGAATGAAGCCTGAATGTATGGAGTCGCCACTTAATTAAATTTTTACAGGTCAATTAAGAAAACCCTAAAAGTGTAAACCAGAGATGGGTTCGGGGAACATGTCATGATTTATCACTTGGACTAATGTAGTGCAGGCGAGAGAAAAAAAAAGGTTTTTTTAGGTTATTTGACTTGAAACCTGCAATTAATTGCAGATTAGCCTACATATCCCATTTTGAATTAGGAAATCAAAGTCAATGTAGTTCGAATGTGCCTTTTGAAGGCAAAGGATGCTTTATGCATGAATGTATGCTTTTTAGCCGAGTTGGGTTTATTTAACCAAATTAGTTTATAGACTTTTAAGTCTAAAATGCTTCTTTTGAAGGCTTAATGAATGTACCTAAATTAGTTTTAGGGTTTAATTAAAAATGTGATGACTAAATGTCAAAAATTAATTAAATTGTGAAAGTTCCTAAATTCGGTTTAGGGCTTAATGTCAAGTTGAGTGGCTTTATGCCAAAAGATTGATTAAATTGTGAATGTGCCTAAATTCGTTTTAGGGCTTAAAATGAATAGCTTTAAGCTGGGGAAAAATGTTTAATTGATTTAATCCCAATTGGAAATTAATTGATTTAATTCCAATTGGAAATTAATTGGTTTAATCCTAATTGGAAATTAATTGATTTAATCCCAATTTAGGATTTCCTTAATTGACCGTTTAATGGCATGAAGAAGGTTCCTTTTGAAACAAAGATGAAATGAAATGTGAATGTGTAGATGAAAAGAAAGTAGAATAGAAATTATACCTTGTTGGCCTTAAGTCCACATCTCAAATCTAGATTAATTCAATTTTAATTTTAAGTTAAAGTTGAAATTTAATCTGGCAGAATCACAATATTAAAAATTAAAAGACTCTTGGGTTGACAGGCAGAAATCTTCGAAAGGATCGAATAAAGGACTAGAGAGAGAAACCGATTCACCGAACGGTTGGGCTCCCTGAATACTGAGCAAGAGGGGCCTATTTATAGGAAAAAGAGACCCGGGGGGGAAAAATTCGGATATGGCACCGGTCGTGCGCCGCCTGGCGCACGCGCGGCTCGGGCTCCGCCGGTCGAGGTTTTTTCGGTGCAATTTTTCGCATTTTCTGGGAGTTCTGGATCTCCGAATGAGATTCCGAGACCACTTCCGCGATCCGCGTTCCGTTGCGATCGTTTAGAGTGGTATATTGATATACTTCTAGAGACTTTTACAGGAGCTGCTTATGGCGGACGCTCGTTCGGTGCGATTCTTCGCGTTTTCGTGGTTTCCGGGAGTTTCGGACTTCCGAAAAAGATTCCGAGATCACCTACGTGATTCTCGTTCCATTGCGGAGATTTTGAGTGGTATGTTGGCATACTTTCGGAGAATTTTACCGGAGCTGCTTCGCGTCGCTTGACTGGCTTTCCGAGCCGAAAAATCGAGTATTCACAGTTGCCCATCCATTTGGGCCTGTGAAAATGATTCGCAGGACCAAATGTACCTCTTAAATGAGATTTTTAGTGAGGGAGAAAAGACCGAGGGGAAGGCCTCGGCGCATATTTTTTATGCAGTATGTGAAATGAAGACTTGTGAATGACTTTCTAGAATTTCTTTCTAGCATTATGAATCCTTCCTTCGATCCATACATTCTTGGACTAAAATCTTCTCAAGATC
>CAOJBI010272798.1:0-15605 GCA_948277035.1 Euphorbia corollata
TTTTCCAAACTTTAAAATCAACAAAGAGAGCTTCTTCCGGATGAATTCGGGGTCCTGTCAAAATGAAATACTAACAAGGGAAGTAAATTATAGCTTCATCATTGTTCTTGTGAGGGGAGTGAAAATCCCGTGCTCACACCTGGGATTGATCGACACATCGCGGAACACAGGATACCAACAGACTCTAAAATCCGTCCAATGAATCAAAAGATGAGACGTTTTCGTCCAGAATGGGCTGAGAAAGTAAAAGAGGAGAGTGCTAAATAGATTAACATAAAATTTCTTGAAGTGGTTGAGTACCCCATATGGCTTGTGAATGTAGTTCCGGTAGCCAAGAAAGATGGAAGAGTTAGACTATGCGTAGACTTCCAATATCTGAACAAAGCCACGCCAAAGGATGATTTTTCTTTACCATATATAGATGTATTGGTTGATAGCGCTGCAAGAGTTGCCATGTATTCCTTCATGGAAGATTTCTCTGGTTACAATCAAATACTGATGAACGTGGTGGATAAGTTCAAGATAGCTTTTATCACAGAATGCGGCACATACTACTACTGAGTTATGCCATTCGGATTGAAAAATGCCGGGGCAACATATCAGCGAGCAGTCACTACTTTACTTCATGACCTAATCCATAAAGAGGTAGAAGTATACGTAGATGACATGCTAGTCAAGTCTAACACTCTTGAGGAACACCCTGTTGTGTTGAACAGATTTCTCACCAAAATAGAGAAATATAATCTGCGACTCAATCCAAAGAAATGTGTGTTTGGAGTGACGTCGGGTAAATTGCTTGGCCACATCGTTAGCCAGAGAGGTATAGAGATGGATCCTGATAAAAATCAGAGCCATACAAGAGATGCCAGCTCCTAAAACTAAGAAAGAAGTCAGAAGCTTCTTAGGGTCACTTCAGTATGTTAGTCGTTTCATCGCACGACTGACTACTATATGTGAACCCATCTTCAAGTTCCTAAAGAAGCAACAACCTGTTGAATGGAATGAGCAATGTTAGGAAGCCTTCGATAAAATCAAGGCTTACTTGGCAAGTCCACCAGTTTTGAAACCTCCCATTCCAGGGAAGCCTTTGATTCTGTACCTGACAATCGAAGAGTCCTCAGTAGGGGGCAATGCTAGTGCAAGAACACGATGATAGAAGAGAACATGCTATCTACTATCTCAGTAAGAAGCTGCTCGAATACGAATCCCGCTACACGATAGTGGAAAAGACATGTGCCGCGATGGTGTGGCTCACTAAAAAACTCCGGCACTACTTCCAATCCTATCGAATACAAGTTGTGGCTAAAGTTGACCCGATGAAATATCTCTATCAAATGCCTTCCTTAACAGGAAAATTTTCCAGATGGCTGCTACTACTCTCTAAGTTTGACATTGAGTATGTAACTAAGAAGGTCATCAAAGGAAAAGCAGTCACCAAATTCCTAGCCAGCCAACCAGTGGAATTTGAATATTCTGAAAAATTAGAATTTCCAGACGAACAATTGGTTGTTGTATCTGATGGCTTAGAGAAATGGACAATGTATTTCGACGCAGCCATAAACAGAAAAGGATCAGGTCAGGGAGTAATCATAATTACCCCACAGGGAGGAATAATACCCATATCCAAGCGGCTGGCCACCAATAATGGGGTAGAATATGAAGCATGCCTGTTTGGAATAACAACCTTGGCAAACCTAAAAGCTGATAAGATCAAAGTCATCGGTGATTTCACCCTCATGATAAAACATAACACAGGAGAATGGAAATTGAAAGAAGAGTCTCTCAGACCTTACTTCGAAGCTGTATGGAGAAAAGCATCGTTATTCAGCGAATGTGAGTTCCATTATCTTCCTAGAGAAGAAAATCAAATGGCTAATGCCTTGGCAATCTTAGCATCCATGTGGGAAGGACCCCAGGGCCGACCAATGAAGCCTCTCGTTTTGGAAATGGCGAAAGCCCCATTCTATGTCTCGGTAATAGAAACTGAGGAAAAGCTGGATGAACCTTGGTACACTAACAAACTCAGGTATTTGAAGGATGAGAGTTACCCCGAAGAAGCCACCAATTCAGACAGAAACATACTGAGAAGATTGTTAGTTCAGTTCTTCCTAGTGAGTGGGGATCTATTCAAAAGATCATCTGATGACTTACTATTGAAGTGCTTAACGCAACAAGAAGCCGCAATAATGATGAAAGAAGTACATTCAGGGGACTGTGGTCCGCACATGAATGCAATCATGTTAGCCAAGAAAATCCAATAAATGGGTTATTTTTGGATGACTATGATGGCTGATTGTATTCAAGAAACTAAATCCTGCCATGCTTGTCCAATTCATGGGGACATTAGTCATCTCCCTCCCATTGAATTACAAGGCTTAACTACACCTTGGCCATTCTCAACCTGGGTCATTGATATAATTGGGGAGATCAGACCCTCATCTGCAAATGGACATCGGTTCATAGTTGTAGCCATTGACTACTTCTCCAAGTGGGTGGAAGCGGAGTCATACACCAATATCACAACCAAAAAGATGGCTCGATTCATTGAAAAGCACATTCTCGCCAGATTCGGCATTCCTCATAGTATTATAACGGACAATGGGGTCCAGTTCCAAGGTGATACTGCTCATCTGGCAGAGAAATATGGTATCGAGCATCATCACTCATCGTCGTATTGTCCACAAGCCAACGGAGCAGTAGAAGCAGCAAACAAATCCATTAAGAAGATCCTCTAAAAATGGTGATCACTTACAAGGATTGGGATGACCATTTACCCTTTGCGTTATGGGGATATCGGACCAGTATCCAAACTCTGATTGGACAAACTCCGTTCTCTCTTGTGTATGGGGCAGAAGTAGTACTCCTTGCAGAGATGGAAGTTAAGTCTTTACATATTGCTCTTGAGGTAAAATTGTCAGAAGATGAATGGGCAAAAGCCAGATATGAAGAGCTGAACCTGATTGATGAGAAACGTTTGGCAGCACTCAACAGTCTCCAGATGTATCAACAGCGTGTGGCTAGAGCATATAACCGTAAGGTCAACTGGAAGAACGTACCACTAAAAAGCGGAGACTTGGTCTTGAAACAAGCTCGAAAAACTCACACTGATGCTAGGGGCAAATTTCAACCGAATTAGGATGGTCCATATGTGGTGAAGAAAATCCTCAGCAAAGGGGCAGTGAAGATCATGGATATGGACGGAAATGAGTTCGTCAACCCAGTCAATCAAGATAAGCTGAAACGCTACTTTGTGTGAAAAAAAAGAATAATAATAAAAAAATCTGCTAAGAACTAGTGAGGGTTCTTAGGCAAAAATAAAGATTGTAAAAATCAAAGAGAGAATGTCTTTGGTAAAATCCTTCTCAGCAACCTTAGACGACGATGGATAATAATAAATTGGAATTATAATACCATTTATTTCTGTGATTGAATAAGATTTCTTTCATGACATTATTGTTATTTAATGAAATGTTATATGTGCGCATTAAATGGACATGTGATATTATTTCATGAGACATATATTCACGAAGCATTATCTGCTTTATTGCACATAAGCACATTACAAGCCAAAAGATGAAAGCAAAGTAGAAAAGAAGAAACACAAGGCAGAAGCCCTTATTGTTACATCACAAACGCTTAATCATAGTTCAATCTCTAATAAGGCATTGGCGAAGACGGAGAGTCTCGTTAAGCCTTTCCTGGAAGGTTGCTAACCTGCGAACTCTGGTACTCCATGTGCGATAAGCCTGATCTGGGTAAATGTCGAAAGTAAGGGTGAAGTTCATGGAAACTTGAGCATGATTAGCCCACCTGTCTTCATACATGTATCTATGAAGATAATTCAAGGCGATGTCAGTCAACGAACATAGTCTCTCTGGAAAATGTTGGGGATAGCCATACTATCTGCACAGCCTACTGGGAGAGTATGAGATGACTTCCGATAATCCCAGAAAAACCACTCCACCTTTGGCTACATGAGTAGTCACAAATGATATCGCCCACCAGGGGCAAGTCCATCGGATATCCTCAACAGTACGGGCTCTCATGAAGTTACGCCATTCCTCTAGAGTAAAGTATCTGTGAACGCGATCGCCAATTCGAACCAAGGAACTTCTTCCCCAATGGTCATTCGGCCTATAACTCACTTCTTTAGGAATTGACAGAACAGCTAGCTTATCCCATAGCTAGAGCTACAAGAAAATAAAAAGTGAGATAGCTGGTTCTAAATGGAAAAGGCTAATCATGAAAGAAAATAACTTACCTGGAGAAGTACCCTACTACCACGAGCAGTGGTCTCATCTCTATTGCTAGCCAAACAGACATAAATCAGAGTCTCTGCTAAGCTGAGAGCGACAGGAGAACCTCCATCCAGCATCTGGGAAACAATAGGCAAATATGCAAAGCTGCAGATACCCGTGGTTGTTTCACATAGAAAACCCCCAGCAATAACAGTCAGGCAATGGGCAACCAACTGTCATCATTTGGGCCAAGACCTTGAATTATCTCTAGAGCTACAGAAAGCCTAAGACTTTCGGAATTGGTACAAATCAATCTGCATCTATCAGCTCTCAGTAAACAGAAGCGGTTCATCAATGCCTCAATAAATTCCAGGCTGTGAGATGGTAAGGCAATGGATAAGTCAGTCGGAGACATTAGCAACCCACAGAAGTCTTCGTACATAGGACACAATTCCTGATCTCCAAAGCGAAAGACATTGTCGACGGGATCCCAGCATTCTATGGCAGTATCATTTAACTTTTGCTTGATGAAAATCTGAACATACTCCTTCATGTTCCTCAAACCACAACGTTCGAGCGTAGCCCATCCATTGGCATTCCTCAGATAGTTGTTCAGATCACAACGGAATCTTACGTAATCACTCATGGTTGGGTCAGAAACGAGACAAAGAAGAAGAGTAGCGATTCGCTATACGTTGTTTACGGGGTAATCTACCAATACTGGTAGATTACCCCACAAACTCATTCTTTGTTGTTTTAGTTAATGACTAGATATGTAAAAGACGCAATCAATGAAAAGAAAGCATTTCATCAAAAATTGCCAACAAAAGTGGCAAACCTCTACTGTATAGTATGCTAAAAAAAGAGAATGTTCTGATCACTAAAAAAAAGAAAGAGGAAAGCTACAATCTACTGTCTGAACTCCGGATCATAAAAAACAAGGTGATAGCCAGCTGACGGATCATATGGATCCGAAGACCCTAGCTAAGAGGGAGGCTGCTATGAATTGGAGGGTCCCGTGTACGGAGGTGACTGCCGCTGTGGCATTACCTCACCAAAATGAAGCTCCGAGATCTCCCTGTTCAGCTGCTGGATGTGCCCTTGTAAAAATAAAATGTCATCATGCATATTCATAACATTGCATCACATGCATCATGTTTTAAAATAAACAGGAATCAGGAGACTTACGATCATCTCAGCGCTATGCCCCATGATGAAGCGCTGCATCCCTTGATAATACCCCTAGTCAGCGTTACTATCGGCCACAGGAATCTGAAAGAAATATTTGGGATCAGCGATCAATTCAGAAAAGACAAGAAAAGCATAAAGTCGGAAGCGATACTCACTTGAGTAGAATCGGCAGGGACATAAGTCACAGGTCTGCCAGGATAGTAGTATGACTCGATCACTGGCACATAGGTGCTTCCGTCTGGTCTGAAGACTGTACTCCTGTGACTGGGGACCATCACTGAGTCAGCTGAAGCCGTAGCGGAGGAAGCAGACGAACTCGTAGGCCTGCTCTTGGTCCTCTTCCTACCATGATGATCATATTTTCAAAACAAACACAAACATAAAATCAGGATACAAATACTTCAGAGATTGAGAAAATAAGCATAGCTAGTTCAGGTGGAGAGTTTACTGTCACTCTGGTAGCACCGCGTGAACCCGAAGAGCCAGATCCACCTGAAGGACCACCACCACCTGAGGGACCATCACCTCTACCAAAAGGCATCCTGTCATGTCTATCCTCCTCGTAGTTAGCCGGGACAGGCTCAGGGTCCACATCCGGCCAACCGAGAAGTCGAGTCTGATAAAACTCCATGTAAGTCCCCGGCAAGCTTGTAAGGATATAGTCCTCCCCATCGCGGCATTCTAAGGACTATATCCTTACCAGGTTAGCATTCTGAGGCCAAAAAACCAACTAGGAAGTGGAGGAGGAGTCAATCTGACCCTGGAAGGCAGGTGGCATCCGTCGATCATGCTCTCTAAATACCACTCCGTGGATTGGGGGCTAGCAATAATCAGGTATCTGCTCACGAAAGGCCTAGCCAATCTCATCTCAAGAGTCCAGTCGGGTGAAGGTTACTCACCCCAAGGAGCAGTCCTAATCTATATTTAGAAAATTCAAATGTTAAAAAGTGAATCCGATAACATGATGATGGACTCAAAAGTTGAATCAAAATACTTGGTCGGTAGTAAGGTTCCTGAGACGCTGTAGGAGCTGGAGCTAAGTAAGCTGGATATCCCATCCTCGGAAATAGTGGGGAAGTCGAGGATATCTCGAATAGCTGGTCCTCAGAACCAACAAGGGTCTATCCAAGATACCCGTCTCGAAGAACCAAATCTGCAAAAAGAATCATAAGTCAGGATGAGTAAACACTCAAATGACTGAAGATAAAAAAAGAGAGGAATCAAATCAATCAAGCTAGGAAGACTCACCGCGAGCACCTGCAGAGAAGATTTGAACTTCTCAATCCTATTCCTGGCGCACTGATCTAATGCCCAGTACATATGAGCCAAGGCGGCCCGACCCCAAGCGAGCTCATTGAACTTATAAATGTTGACCAAGCTCGGTATGATATTAAGGTTAATATCGGACCTCCCAGTCGGAAAGCAAAACCAAGATAAGGTGGTGGCTATGAAAGCCCGAGCCTCGTAGGCGGCTGATCGGCCAGCTCCACGCCCCTGCATCCAGAAGTCCATCAGCTGCTCACAAGAGATAGAACTCTTGGTGGTACCTAAAAAGCCAATCAGAGCCTCAATCGCCACCTTGTCAAACCGATAATAAGAGAAGGTGGTATTGAACACGATCACGGTCCCGATGAATGGCAACCCGGTGATAACACAGTAGTCGAGAGGGGTGATGGTGAACTCCCCGTAAGAATAGTGGAAGGTATGAGTAGTGTCGGACCAGTGGCTCAGCAAGGTAGACATGAGATCCTTCTTCAGATACGGATACCCACGTGAGTGCTTATACACTAGATTTCGAACCATAGTGACGATATGAGTATCGTCGATAATGGCCCGGGCATCCAGAGATAAGGCTCTATACCACTTGTGCACATGCTGTACAATACCTCTGTTATGCTCAATCACCTGCATTTAAAAAGAATTTTCACAATTCATGCATATATAAAAAATTTATCCGATAACTCCAGTGGTTATCGGACCCAACATGGCATTTCAAAAATTATTTAACATGCATACATCCCCAGCGGAGCATAATTTTAAAAAATAAAACACATAATAGTTTTCTAAAACTAATCCCCAGCAGTCAAAATAAGCATGCATTGGAAATTCAAATTTTTCTAAATTAATTCCGTAGCATGGGATAATTTTCTAAGATTAATTCCGTGACATGGAATAATTTTTGAAGCTAATCTATGGCATAGAATAATTTTCTAAATTAATTCTGTTGCCTACGATAATTTTTGGGAGCAATTTGCAATTAAAATTAATTTTCTGAAAATTAATTTCATGGCATACAATTTTTAAAAATTATTTTAAATCACAAAATAATTTTTCACAAATTAGATAGGCCTACGCGAATTTTTAACAGCTAATTAGGCAGTTAACTAAATTCCGCGACATGCATAAGGATATTTTCTAAAAATTCCGCGACGTGCATAAGTTTTGAATGCATAAAACATGCATTTTAAAACAAATAAATAGGCAAGAAAAGGAGAAAACCAGGTTGCGAGACAGATATCCCGCCGGGTCTAGAGCCTCCGGAATCGGTGTATGAGGCCCGATCGAGTGGTATGTCCAGTTGGGAGGCATACCGTAGAGAGTGTCCACCGGCATGAGATAGGAGACCTGAACTCCATCGATGAAGACCGTATGAGGAGTGACGGTGATAGCAGGCAACCCGACTCGGGCGTTGTAGAGCTTGTACCACATGCTAACCCTGAAGAACCGGAGCAGCAGGGGCATGACTGGAAAGAGCAAAAGCGAAAACATAATCGTAGAAAGCTGAAATCTTAGAGAGATAAAGCTAGAGAGATAAAGGAAGTTGTGAAAAATGAAGAGGGGAAGAGCTCTATCTATAGAGCTTGGTAATTAGCCGTAGGGCTAATTACCTAGGAAATTAGCCCCGCGGCTAATTACCTGCACACGTGGCACGCATTTAGCGTGCCACGCTGCGGGCGTAACGATCACAAATGTGACCGTTACACCAGGGAATTGGCCCTGCGGCCAATTCCCAGGGTAAAATGGTACTTTTGCCATTTTACCCCACATTTCAATATTTTCTGCATTTTCAAGCTGTTTTCAACTCCGGTTTCAACGGAGCGGACCAGAAAATGTTCTGAAACACGTACCAGCATGTTTTTCACTCATCAAAATTTTTCAAAATTTTCAAAATTAAAATTCTTGGCTCTACGCCTTAAACTTTATTTACGTTATTTTATTCATTTTCATTGCATGCTTGGGGTAAAGAGCCACTAGTGCTGCTTTACCATTTATTTTATTTTTCAATAAAATGCATTAATATGTGAAAACGAGTTTGCAGGTGAAGAACGGACACCCTAAAACAGGGGAAACTCTGTCCGGATTACTATGGGAAATCCCAAGTAGTGCCGTTACTCTGCCGAAATTCCGGTTAGTTTTTATTGCTTTCTTAAGCCGTCTTAATGCCGAAATTATCATAAAAAGTCATAATTTTTAATTTTTGAATAAAATTAGTAACCATTATATCCGAACATAGAATCTCTATTTTCAGGTATAGAATCTCTTCACGGATCAGCATACCACAATTCCCGGTGGAGCTGAACCGGGTGGTGACTCTTTTTCTATAAAATAGGATTTCGAGTTTATTTTACTATTTTTATCATTATATTTAAAGAAGATCGAGTTGAAAATGGTTTTCTCTTAAATAAAATTATCCATAGAGAGCAAACGCCTCTAATACACACACACACGGGCGAATTCGCGCCTCGCGCAGTTCGACCCCTTATGTCCATCACCCTCTCACACCTTTTTTCCGCGAAAGCGAAGAGGAGGACTGCCCGCTCACAATCGGGTTCTCTTATTTCTTAATGCAATTACCAAGTTAAAACCGAGGAACGTTTCCAAAGTACTATGGTTTAATTAGGGTCAATCATAGAGCATCTCGTGATTGATTTAAAATTAAAGGAGAATTGACTGCTAGGAGCGTTTTTCAGTAACTATAACCGTTTAGGAAATTTTGGTTTAGATTATTTTTAAACCGATGATCAAGTGAAAGAATGCGAATATCAATTGATGCCTTTGATTGGATACTTTTCATAATTTTTTATTAACATTTTACTTTTTGATTTTTTTTATTTTCATCTAACTCCAAACTATTAAACCCCTCTTTATTTACGTACTTTTCAGCTTTTATTCAACAAAACAATTTTTACAAATTTTATTCACTCCCTATGGGATCGACCTTGCTTTCACTAACACAAGTTTACGAATGAATTTTACATCTTGGCAAATTCGACACTCGCCAACTTTTGTTGAATGAATTAATGCTTGTTTGACTCCATGATTTGCACTAAATACTTATGTTTTCCTTGAAACTGGTTAAGCACATAAGTGAATAAGGCATTTAGGATTAACCTTTTTCTTTTTCTAGCCTTCTTTCATTTTAGCCCACCATGTTCTTCGTTTCCTTAGATGAGCCCATTTGAGCATAGCCTTTTCTTTGTTTACATACACCAATTAGCCTATTTCCCTTTTCTTTTACCCTCTTCTTTTCAACCCGAATCATGTGAAATATTAGTTTCAAATTTACCATATGTACTCTCTTTTGAAATAATGTCTATCTTTGAAAAGTGAAGGTTTTTCAAAAATAAAGTAGTTCAAAATAGCCTCCTCTTCCTATGTTTCTTCTTATCCTATTCTTGAAAAAAAGAAAGAAAGAAAAACAATATGAAAAGAAAAATAATAAAAAAAATTGTTGGGATAAGAGGCAACTTTCTCATGAATTGTAAAGGAAGAGTTGAGATGCATTTTAAGTTTTGAAATATGAGATATTTGTGCTTATAATTGTTGAGAAGTGATTTCGGATAATCTTTTTAACAATTCATCTTTATATGAAATTCACATTATTCTCTAAGTGTGCTATCATATATTCACGCTTGGTTGCAAATTATTGACTTCAAGAATGTTGAACTTTCTCTTTTATGAACTAAATATTCACATGTTCAATTAGTTTTTTGGTATACAACCACTACAAGAAAAATGAGAAATAGCGACGACAAAAAGTCGATGCAAAAACAGATTTTTCGACGACTTAGCGACAGAAACTCAATCTAGCGTCGAGTTAGCGACAAAATTCAGTCGATGTTATAACGCTCGACGGTAAATCAGTAGCGATGACATTTCGTATTTTCGTCGCAATCAGCGACAACATTCTCGTTGCTATATCATCATTTACTTCTCATTTTCGAAGCTAATTTTTGACAACAACGTCGTCACTAAGTCGACGCTATATAATATGTCGTTGTTAAGTCGACGCTATATAATATGTCATCGCTAAGTCGACGCTATATAATATGTCGTCTCTATGTTGACGCTAATATCGAGCATATTTTCCGTCATAAAAAGAATCAAGGTTGCCGTAATTTCATCGCTATATATATGCCATCGCCAAGTCGTCGCTAATGTTTCTACGTTAGTTAAAAAATTTCTGACGCTAAGCGGACACTGATCAGTGGGCGCAATGTCGTTGTAATATACCTTCGCCTTTTTAACTATTTTTCGACCATATTAAATATACCGTTGCAACTAAATTTGTTACCCTTCATAACAAATTACAACACACATAAATATACATAATACATATATGTTTATATATATATATATATATATATATATATATATATATATATATATATATATACATACACAAAGATCATTTACTAAGTTTAAATATTTTTCTAACAAGATGGGAAAAAAACATGATAATTATGGCAGAGCTGGTTGTTTAAAGCCTACTACACAAACACTGTATTTAGCAAACCAACATACATTGGATCTATAATGACAGTTTCAAAATCATGAAGTGAATTACTAGCAACAGTTAACTAAACTAAAGGTATACCATAATAACTATTACTAGCAATTTGGTCTGAATTACTATCTGTTTCAGTGAAGATAACCTTTTGCTTCGGAAGGGCTAGTTTTCTTGCTCTTTTGAAGAGTTCCCTGTCACCATCTCCATGATCAAGTAGCAAATTCCCCAATACCTAATCCTGCAGAGGCAGCTTCAACATCTTAGTTTTTCATGGGCATCGTAAACTTAAACATCTCTTCTCGAGTAATTATTGAAAGATAGAGTATACTGGTTCCAATTCAAAGTAATTAAACTTGGACACATGAGTAAGGCCACAATTGACTATGCCTAAAACAAAGCACATAACAAGAACGAATACATTAGCAAAGCATAAAGAAACTCCTAGTGCTGAGAGAGATCAAGTATTCCTATTTTCCATTTAAAGTGCAGGCTTAGGCATGGCTAAAGATTGTTCCTTTGTTTGATTTTTCTAATCGAACTAGATAACAAATTCAACAATGATAATATACTAATGAACGGACAAATTTCTTTATAAAACAGATTCATACAAAGAAAGACAACTAACGTAGAATAAAAAAACATAACATTTAAACTTCAATATAAAAGCATCACACTGCAAAGACTTGAGTTTTACAGCACTAACATATTTTCTATTTGTTCAACTTGGCAGCCAATTAAATAAACATTGTTCATTGCATCATAAAATATACCAACGAAATGATGATTAGAATGTCAAACTACTATCACAAGTGCATGCCCATGATTAATAAACTAATTAACATCTTAAACACCAAAACTAGCAGATCAACTAGTGAAGTGTATGTATAACCCCAAGCATACCACCTATCTCCGTTAGGTCTCAAGCATGGTAAGTGTATGTAAGGTTTCAGTCATGATTACTTCTCCACTAAGTCCATGATAATCACAACTAAGTAGTGAATGTGGCCATCACTCACATAGATTTAAGCATCCAAACATACAAAACATACAAGAAATTAGCAAAGAGTTTATGCACATAAGGAGGATTTACTTACATTGCCTTTCAGAGGAAGGACTTGGCAGTAACAACTACTCACTCATGTCCATTCGGAAATCAACAAGAAAATAAGAATAAAGCTTGAAATATATATTAATGGTAGAAAAGAGAAAAGTTGCAGTAGCTAAAAGAAGAAGAAAGACATCTAAAACAACAAAAGTAGGAGCATTAAATAAAGCTCCCAAAAAGGCTTCTAGAAACCTTTTTCAAAATATCTTAATAAATCCTAATAAAATAATATAAACATATGACAACTTGAAAAATAATCATTATTCCCACATGACCAACTTGCTATTACAACTTCCAAGGTGATTTCTCTCTCTCTTGTCAAATCAACGTCACATCACTGCCGCATATCTAGCTGCCACCATCTTTTCTGTCCCAACGTCAAGTTCTTGCTCCTTTTCTAGCAGTTTTGAATCTGCAGCTGGATTGAGCTCTTGCTTGCTGGAGTTTCCTGAAATTACCAAGAACTTGATAAAAACTAACCTTTTTAATAACAAAATAAGCACATTCTAATATGAATTAAAGGGTATAATTTCTACTTATCAAATATCCCCATACTTGAACAATTGCTTGTCCTCAAGCAATCCACATCATACCAAGAGTTCAGCATACCAAAAATAGAAACAAGAGCTTAAACAGTTTGGAAATCAAATCAGTTAAATGCAAGTTTCATAATGTAGTTTGAAAGAAGGCAAGAACTTAACAGTTTGATCATGAAATTCTGAATCAAGCCTGTAACTTAGAAAAATTAGTCCTCATACTTCATTTAAGTAGCAAACATTAAAATGCCTCACTAAGTTTCACTCTCACTCGGTGTTTAGGCAAATTTGGGAGAAAATCAACAAGATCAAATCAAAATTATGCCATAATCTTACTACTCGGTCAAGTTTTCACCACGATAATAAGAGGTCTTGTTCAGTCCTAAGGTCTTTAACGGGGTTGTAACTTGGCTAAGGGTTTGGGGTAGGTAAAGAGAAGGTAAAATTGTGTGAAGTGAGATCTTATAACCATTAACAGAGAGTTCAGACAGCTTTTTCTTGAAGCACACCAAGTTCTTGGTTACTTGAAAGATTTGACTTTTACGAACAGAGGAGGTTTTGACACTTAGAATTTTTTTTCCAGAAGCAAATAACTTTGAAGCACATCAATCTTAAAAATACTTTATTCCAACATGCAAGAACTTTGTATAAGCACACGACAATGATGATTACTTTTTTTTAAGAAGAAAAAGAAAAGAGATATAGACACAAGATTGCAATGATTGAATATAACTTCTGAAGTTCGTATTTTCCTCCTAGAATTATCCTGACAACAAGTTCTTGGTTAAAAATTGAAGCTGTAATTTGATGAAAATGATGCAAGATCTCAGTGAGGGTATTTGGGATAATCAAAGTGAATGTTAAGGGTAGGCGATGTGGTATAACAAAAAAGGGCTTCAGGCTCAAGGGGTTATCTAATGGTAATGTTAAGGATAGTCTATTTGGCTAGTGGGGTAAATTTTAATGCCTTAGTCATTATGTACAAGTTCTTGCTACTAATATGGTCTCAACAAGACTAACACATAAGCATAGAAAGCTTTATATGTATATCCTATCGCAAGTTCTGGTTAACCTGACAAGATCTCATTCGCTCAGAAAGAAAATATTTAATATCATGCATTTGAAGGATCAAGTTCTTTCCAGAATAAGGGTTTTACATTTAACCTAGGCTATTTTAATGAAGTAAAGTTTTAAATTTTTCCACTTCAACATGCTTGGCAGAATAAACAAGATCAAAACATCAAGTTCTTGACAAATCTCAAACCACATTCTGCATTCTAGCATTTAACTAATAGATTCCACTCTAATCAAGTTCTCAATCGCTGTTTAAAAGTATGCTAATCAACAAAGTACTTCGGCAGATTTAAGAGCACAAACAAGTTCAAGTTCAAGCATGGGTAAATGATAGGTTGTAAATCCAACATGTTTTTGTGCATAAATCTTTATCTTTTTGAACATGTTTTAGTCTCTTTGGGCTTCGTTACTACTGTTTTTATTTATTTCAGGTCTAAAAGGTGATTTGGAGAAAATATGCATATTCTGCACAAAAATGAGCATTTCACCGAGATCTCCGTGCGTTGACCTAGACCGGTAGTAAGTCCCGGTGAATTTCGTAACTCACAGAAGATTCCAAAATGTTATACTCAGCATTTTGGTGATGAAATCAAGTCCAAATCAGTTCAGGAACACTGAATGGGAAGAAGTCTACATTTGGAAAATGCCAAAACAAGAAGAATAGTTATTTTCCTAATTTATGCACTAAATGGGAAAGGACAGCTCAGCTGCAATTGATTCCAAATCAAAAGACAAAAGAGGAAAAGCCTAAAGCAGAAGAGCTTAAAAGATTTCCTATTCAAGAGGCTAATTAGGAAAAGCATCAATCTCACCTCTATAAATTCAAAGCCAAATCATTGGAGAAGAGATTAGCTAGTTTTTACATTTTTCAGTTTAGTTTATGTTCTAGGGATTTTCTTTAGTTTTCTGTTTTCGAATTCTACTTTTGCTTTGTTATTTTTACTTAAGCTTTCAGTCTCCGTAACTTTAGCTTAGTCTATTTAGTTTATGTTTTGTTGTTTTAAGCTTTCAGTTACATTTAATTGCTTTAATATTAATTCCAGTTTCAGTTTAGTTTATTTGCTTTCTTTAATTTCTGTCAATTTACTTTCAAGTCTCTTTACTGTTTTATGCATTTATTTCCAGTCATGCGTAGCTAATTCTTTAATGACTTGACCAAGTAAGGGTCAAGGCCATGTTTGATTAGTGTGAGGACCATTCCTGAATACAATAACTCGCAAGGAGACTTATTTGTCAATCTCGGTACAGAATGCAGAATCCTTAGTCTCACTGTGGTCTGATCAGCCATAAAGTAAGTGTGAAACAGCTTCACCGATTTTGTACCAAGTTAGACCTCTAACGAAGCCTGGTGTTATGGAGTCGCCACTTAATTAAATTTTTACAGGTCAATTAAGAAAACCCTAAAAGTGTAAACCAGAGATGGGTTCGGGGAACATGTCATGATTTATGTTTTGACTATATGTAATGCAGGTGAAAAGAGGCTTTTTGGTTATTTGACTTGGAACCTGTAATTAATTACAGATTGGCATACATATCCCATGTTGAATAGGGAAATCAAAGTCAATGTAGTTCGGGAGAATGCCTATTGAAAGGCAAAGGATGCTTTATGCATGAATGCTATTTTAGCCGAGTTGGGTTTATTTTACCAAATTAGTTTATAGACTTTAAGT
>CAOJBI010273059.1:0-33861 GCA_948277035.1 Euphorbia corollata
AGAAAGTCACAGTTCCTAATATTTCTATCAATATGAATTTACGTCTTTCATCTTCAATCAATCAAATATTTTTTCAAAAGTAGAATTTGTGATTCTCCAATAAAGATTTTCAGTCACAAACTAACGATTTCAGATATTTCAAGTTTTTTCTCAAGGAGAACTTCTCAACAATATGACAAAAGCAATAAATACACGATGTTATAGGTGAATTTGAAATATGGGTCATCTTGAGTTTGTTGACCTCATCTAGAAAAGTTAGTCTGTATTTCTTCATTAAAGGAATAAATGAGAATATTGAAAAAGAGGTTCTGAAGTAGAGAACTAATTATCAATAACCAAGCACTAATCTAGTATCACCAAACATCAAATCACCAGTGGTACACGTTGCAGCCTACCTCATGAAAGTAAAATGGCAAGTGAAGAATATAAGTGAGTTCAAACCTAAGGAATAAGCAATTAAGAAAACGTGTATTAGCACATCAAAAGCCATATTTCTCTGAAGTCACAAGAAATCTCCATTTGAACTTTACTAGTCAATATACAGACATGGTCATCTCAAATACTCGATAACACATAAAATATACTTAACAGTATATTTAAAAGTGCTTGAGGCACTCACCTAAGCACCTAGACAATAAGAGATAGGGAAACCACCTAAGCACTCGCCTAACCCTTCATTCCGCGGGAGTCGTATGGTTGGAAGAATGTATATTATTGCGTGCATGCTACGTGTTTAAACCGCTTTCCAACATTCATTTGTACATATTTAGGATAGTACTCATACCATGTATAGTATACTAACCACATTCTTTTGTGCAGACACTAACTTAGACACACTCATTCTTTTATTAGCTCGGGTTTTAGGATATTTGTGAAGTATCATCTCATTGTAAATAATGAAACCCCTAAACATCATAAAATACCTCATCGGTATTCATTATCCCTTAGAGACGTTTGAGGTCACGTCACCTTAGGGAAACGCACCATCATGGCATATCCACATGAATAATGCCCAATAAGCATGCGAAGCTCTGCCGAAATTGAGTCTTGGCTGGACTCAACGCATTCATTCGGTTTACCATGTAGGAGACCACAAATAAGCACATACATCAATTCATTCATAATTTCATATACCATAAGGGTACGACACATTATTTACCCGACAAATAAACGTCTCAATGTCTTTTGTAACCTAGGTTTGTTATCGTGGTAGGGCATTACAATCTTTACCTTCATTTCAAACCAAACAAATGAGCACTTAGGAAACCATCTCTTTTGAAGAACCACACCGATTCTTCTTGACCTCAACTCCCACGATTTGGGAATCACCGCATTACTTCATGAGTGTCCGAAGAACCTATTAGGAACATCATAAAACATCACGACATCATGTCTTAATTCATCTTTGATTGATCTCAGCGTGGGAAAGACCGAAGAATCATCTCGACCATTTATCTCCTAAAGCTTCAATGGCGGAGAGAAAGAGTATTTCGCTAAAGGTGGCCGAGGTAGAAGGAATTTCATGCACAGATTCGAGCGAGGGGTTTGATTCAGACAATGATCGATCAGCTTCGCCTTTTTTGACCAACATCATGATGAATCCTACGCTGAGATTGGTGGACCCCAATTTGGGAGGGGGAACTCAGGCAGGAAATGGCAATGACACTGAAGCTGCCATCACCCGTATGCTATCAAGCACTCAGTTCCAAACTATCATCTAGAACTCTATGCGGGCTCTGCTAGCAGAAGAGATGAATTCAGATAGGCTCTCAGAATCAGAATTACCGCCTCAGGGTGTGGGTCAACATCAACCCCAAGGAGAGGCTTAGCTTCAGTTAGGATCAGTTAGGGTCTGCCCAGCAGCTACTCAAGGTCATGCTCCCACTTTCCAAGCTACTTCGAGACTAGTCTTGAGTCAGATGAATCAGTATCAGTTGACAACAAGAATCGGGCAGTTTGGGTAGTTTCAATCAGGTCAGGGGTCAACTTTCCAGAGCCTTCTAGTTCAGAACTCTCCAGCTACTTTTCAGTTTGGGTTTTCAGGGCAAGCAGTTTCAGATCCTTTTCAGTCAGGGGTTTCAAGGAGTGCAGTGCATCCGATAGCTATCAGACCTTTTTCAAGCATTACCTCACTTTTCCCTTCATCAAGCATGACTACCACTCAGGGATTTGCTTCTCAATCCTTGACCATGCCTATGCAGGGAGCATCACTCTATCTAGGCTCCGCCTCGGAGCCCATCACTTTTGCAAACCAATTCCAGGCTTACCCTCAGCCTCAATCAATCCCTCAATTTTTGGTTTCGCCAAGGGGCACTTCTTATCCCCAACACCTCTACCGACCTCAAAATCAACATCCCGAGGTTTACACTTAAGGGGTAGAAGGAATTGTCCCTCCAGGTCTATCTCCTGAATTGGCATGTCTTTGGCAGTAGTTTCTCACCACGCATGTTAACCCTTCTACGTCGCACCCCTAGTTTTCTACTCAGGTAAGGAACGAAGACTGGATTCAAGATAATTTTGTGATGCCGAAGTTCATGGGATATAAAGGAGTAGGCGATCCTCGATCTTATATAAAGCAGGGGCTGGGTGAGACTTTCAAGGCCTACTTCGGACGCTGGATAGCTACGCAAACTCACTTGAAACTTGGGCTTAGTCATTCTGAGATGATTGTGAAGTTGCTGGATGGTGCGCTCACACTTTACAAAGTGAGTTTGGGGATTAATGAGTACACCGACTACAATGATGTGCTCATCAAGGTCGAAACATTGGAAAGAGCTCTCAGGATTGAGAAAACCCTAAACCTGAATAATGGAAGGACGAGATACAAGAATAATGCTAAAGAGGCAACGTTTGTCCCTCTCCCAACAAAAGGTAAACAAGCCATGACCCAAGTTATGCAGCCTGCTGGGAAAAATAGCATCCAACCTCCAAGTGAAGATCATCATGGAATCTCCCCTTTTGTGGACCCTTTGACTCGACTATTTTCTAAGCTTCGTGAGCTTGGGATCATGGCAAACTTGAGGCCATTTGCCCCACCTAAACCCGATTAATGGAAGAACTTCTGTGTCTATCATGTGATACTGGGGCATCACACAAATTATTGTAAAGGCTTGCTTAGCGACATTCAAAAGTTGATCAAGGAAGAGAAGTTTCAGGCTCCTGCTTTAAAGATAAGTGCTATCAGCAATCCTTCCCATCCATTCGAAAAGAAGGTGTCAGCGGAATATGATAAATTTCAAAAGAATATGGGTAAGATAACAAAAAGCCATAGCAATAACTCTGGGAAAGGTTTGGGTAAACATCACCAATGTACCTTGGAAGTTATAGAGCCTAAGTTTATTACGCCTCACAAGAAATATTATGAGCACAAGAAACCTACTTTCTATGAGATGGCTGATGTGTACAGTCGCGACCAAGTGCTACATAAGGGGCAATCGGAACCTTTAGCTTGTAAGAGCCAGTCTCGGCCAGGGTCCACTTCGAGCAATGTTGGTGCCACTGTTGTCTTTACTATTGATCCTGCTCCACTTATCCACACTAATATTACCGCGAATACCACTCATTCAACTATCACTCTCGCTACCTCTGTTGAAGGCATCTTGACGATCACTGCTCCTGTCACCGATCAGTATTCTGTTGCTCCCTCATGCAAGATTCATGTTTTTTCTTCAGCTATTCAGGCCTCCTCCACTTTATCTACCACTGCAACGGCTATCATCAAGCCACCTGTGGAGAAAGATGATTATAATAATGTAATATAATGATGTAATAATATGTTGAACTTTATATGTGTGAAACTTTTATTGTAATAAAATATCCAAACTTTGCTTATTTGCTTGATGTTTCACCTATCGGCGCCATGCATTCATATGAGTCTACACATAATTTGTTTAGTGTACATGATGTGTCATTGCATGAAATTAACTCGGGTATAACTGAATCGCCTAAATTGGTAACTATATCCAATGATTTAAGCCTTGGTGAAAAAAGAGAGATCGAAAATGTACTTAGATTTCACGTTAGTGCTTTTGTCTGGTCCTACGAAGACTTGTCAAGAGTGGGCAGAGTAATCACCGAGCGTAGAATTCCAACCGATCCAAAGGTTAAGCCATTGAGTAGAAGTTGCGATGGTTGTGACTAGAATGGGCAGATCAGGTTAAGGCAGAGATAGCGAAGTAGCTCAAAGCCGAATTCCTTGAGATGATTAAGCATTCAGTGTGGTTAGCCGATATTGACCTTGAAGCTAAAAAGGAGAAAGGAGTAAGTGTCTTCGTAGACTTCAGACACCTCAATAAGGACTCTTCAAAAGATGACTTCCTGGTGCCTCACATTAATGTATTGATCGATAATCCTTCACGGGCGGGTTCTCATGCTATAGCCATCTTCTCATGGAGATTGCAAATAAGGTAAAGACCGGTTGAAGAACATCGCGGTAACCTACCAGCAGGTAGTGACAGTTTTGCTTCATGTCATGATCCATAATGGGGTAGTAGTCAATGTGGATAAATTGTTGGTCAGATCTACTACTCGGGGGAGTAGATAAAGATATTAGATTGATTCTTCACATGATTAAGAAGCGTAACTTATGTCTCAACCTGAAAAAGTGTATTCGGTGTGATGTCAGGTAAGCTACCGGGGCACATTGTTACTCAAAAAGGGAGAGAGATGGATCCAAATAAAATAAAGCTTATATGTGACATGCCTATTCCGGAGGAGGAAGAGGAGGTCTGCTAGTTTATCGATTCGCTTCCGTACGTCAATTCATTTCATGGCATGGTTAAAGTTAATCTTTGAGCCAATCTTCAAGTTATTGAGAAAGCAACAGCCAATAGTGGGGAATTACCAGTGTCAGCTTGCGTTTGGCATAATCAAGGTATACTTAACCAACCGTCGATCCTCAAGCTACTGAAGCCGGGAAAACCCCTAATTCTTTATCTCGTCATTGAGGGATCTTTGGTAGGAGCAATGCTTGTTTAGGAACAAGATGACAAGCGAGAACATATTGTTTGCTATCTGAGCAAGAAGCTTATTGAGTATGAATGTTGATACACAGTTGTTGAGAAAATGTGCGCGACTATGGTTTGGCTCACCAAAAGCTCAGGCACTACTTTCAGTCTTATCACATTCAAGCGGTGGCAAAGATTGACCCAATGAAATACCTATGTCAGTCGCTAACTTTAGCTGGTACACTCTCTTGTTGGATTCTACTTCTCTCTGAATTCGACATTGTGTATGTCACTAAGAAGGTGATCGAAGTTCGGGTCATCACCGAGTTCCTAGAAAACTAGGCTTTAAATTCGGATTATGTCGAGAATCTTGAATTACCTGATGAGCAACTTGCGGTAGTCGAGGTAGTGGAGGATGGATGGACAATGTTCTTCGATGGAGCTATGAATCAACGAGGGGCAAGTCTCGGGGTCATTTTTATTACACCTCAAAATGAGATCATCCCATTTTCCAATCGCTTAGAGTTTCCCATCACCAATAACGGGGCAGAATACGAGGCCTGTCTATTTGGCATGCAATCTTTGAGAAGTGTGAGACATGTCAGAGGTGACCATCATCAATAATTCTGCTCTAATCATTCGAAAGGTGGTTGGAGAATGGGAAATTAAAGAAGAACCTCTTCACCCATATCTTGACGCCAATGTGTTTGTTTCGATATGTTCACCGGGATGATAACCAAATGGAAGATTCGCTGGCCACCGTGGCTTCCATGTGAAAAGATCCTCAATCTCAGCCCAAGAAGCGGGTTGTTTTCCAGTCGTCCAAACAGGCTTTCTACCTTTGCACCGTAGTAGCTGCAATCAACATGTGTAAGAAATATTGGTACTGTAACATAGTCCGTTTGGTCCAAGAAGGAGAATTCCCTCTAGGGGCAACATATTTAGAATGATTGTCCTTATGTCGATTGGCTGCTCAGCTCAAAATAGTCAAAGATGACTTGTTCAAGCGCGCCGGTGATGGTTTGCTACTTCGATCCCTATCAGAAAAGGAAGCTGGCACTAGTACCGAATCGCATCCATGGAGGAGACTGTGGACCCCATATGAACGGATTAGCCTTAGCGAAGAAAATTCAGAGACAAGGTTACTTTCAGACAACAATGATTGCCAATTGCATCTCCAAAACTAAGAAGTATCACGAGTGCCAGATCTATGGTGACATTAGTCATTTGCCCATGTCTAATTAGCTCAACCTCTCTACTCCTTGGCCATTCTCAGTGTGGGGGATAGATATTATCGGTGAGATTCACACATTATCAACAAATGGACATCGATACATCGTGGTCGTGGTGGATTATTTCTCGAAGTGTGTAGAGGCCGAATCTTTCACCAATATTATGACCAAGAAAATGCCCAAGTTTATAGAAAGGCATATCTTCGCACGCTACGGGATGCCTCATCATATAGTGTCTAATAACATAGTCCAGTTCCAAGGAGCAATGACAGACTTGGTTGAAAAGCTTGGCATTGAGCATCATCGATCTTCGTCTTATGGGCCTCAAGTTAATGAAGTAATTGAAAATCTTATCCAAAAGGGTGAGCACCTACCAAGATTGGGTAGACAAGATCCCATTTGTGCTTTGAGGATACAAGACTAACGTGCACACATTCACTGATCAAACTCCTTTCCTCCCGATCTGCGGAATGGAAGTCGTTCTTTCAGTTAAAACCAAAGTCGGATCCTTAAGGGTAGATTTAGAAGCCAAGCTAAAAGAATCGAACCTGATTAAGGCCATATTTGAGAAATTGAACATGATTGATGAACAACGTTAAACCACCTGCAATCGTATGCCATAGCTTACAATAGCAAAGTCAAGCATCCGGGGCAGCCCTTGAAAGCAAGTGACATGTTCGTACAGCAGTTAAAGCCTTCTTATATGGATATTATGCGGTACTCTAGGCCCAACTAAGAAGCCCCATTTGTGATCAAGAAGATTCTCAGCAAATGAGCAGTCAAGATGACAAACGACTTTGTGAATCTGATCACCAGCTTAAGCGCTATCACGTTTAGGAAAAGAATTGAATTTTGAAAAGCAGCACAGGAAAAATAGAGTTTCATAGCAAGCCCGTCAACTATCTCCTTTCATACAATTGAGCAAAAATTAGGGTATTCTTTTGATGAATGGTCCGCCAAAGTGAAAACCCGAAAAGGGCACTTTGGGCAAAAGTTAGGACAATGAGAGAAAATAGTCAGCTATTAACTTGAAAACCTGAAAGGGCGAGTTGGTAATAGGGGTTAAATTATTGGATATTTTGTACTAACTTTTGTACCCCGGTTATTTTCATTCATAGAAATGTCATTATTGCTGAATTATTATGTGTAGATTTATGACTGGATACATGTGTGCTATTTTGAGAAACAACGCAAGTAATGCAAGCTGTTTGAATATACAAAAAAACAAAAAAAGGAAAGAAATAAGTCTGCTGGATTGAAAACCCGAAAGGGCGATCTAGGCAAAAGTTAAGACAATGTTCGATAGATTGAAAACCCGTGATTGTAGTCTATGCAAAAATTAGAACAAATAAATTCATTTCATCATATCATTCCAAATATGCAAAAAGAGGTCTTAGGTCAGCCTCCAAACAGAGGGCATATATCATGAATTCTCATTCGCAACAGGGATTGTCCTGATAGGATGCAGCTGAACAAGCTTTGAAGCTCGATAATAATGGATCAATGCCAATATCAGCATGATTAATGCCATTCATGAGGGGATCAATGTCGATGTTAGCATGATTAATGTCATTCACAAGAGGGATTTGAAGTTTCAAAACTTTCGGCAACCCATCCAAATCTACTCAATACTGGATTCAAACTTCGGACTAGGCTATTATCCAACTTCAAATCAAACATTGCCTCTGGTCTTGGCCCCTCGCTATCTGTCTAACGGAGTTCTACCTCAAGCTTGTATATTCACTGAATGAGCAATAATTAGCTAATCGAACAACAATCAAAGAAGGTTGCATCAATATGAATACATTCATATACATATATTAGCTTACTCACATGCATAATCATGCATCCTCATGTATAAATTATGTGCATATATAGAATAAATCATCACAGGTACAAACCTTGGCAAGTGCATCCCGTGCCATCATCAGGTTACGAACTAAGAATAAGCCCCGCGAAAACCTCTCCATCACAACAATGGGAACTTGTAATGTCAAATCAAGGACCACATCATAAAGTTCAGGGGCAATGTAGTATAAGGCTCTTGGCAAAGAACATCAAGCTCTATCGCTCTCGGTGCAAATTTATCGTGTATGGATTCTCACATGGAAATGTACCGGGATGACTCTCTAAAAGTCATGGGAAAGATACTCCATCTCTACGAATTCGATCTTGCTGGCTCTCAAAACCATCATAGAACACTCGATTCATATATCCTGGACTCAATTTGGCATGTCTACAATCAGAAAGTTAATCGGCCTCTTCTTCATGGGCCCATGCCACTTCGAATTTTCATTTTCCATCATTTGGAACCTTCAACACCACAGGAATAGGCCCTGGCAAGTTTGTCATATACCATCATCAGGTCAAGGATCAAGAAGAGACCTTTAGTAATCCTCATCGCTTCAGCAAGGGAAACTTACAAATTTTGAGAAATCAAAAGTCAATTTCCAGATTATGACACCATTGTCTTATCATATCAATTTCCTTGCAGTGCTGCTGTCCTGCCGCGTCAACTACCCTGTACCGATACTATTTTGCCGCATCATCGCTCTTGTCACGCCACTATCTTGCCGCGCTAGTATCCGCCACTACTGATGTCATCAACATCTACTCCCTCTTTTGCCATTCTTGGCTTGAAAACCAATTCTAAACACTTTTATCCCCTATAAAAAATCCTAAATAAATTTGAATCTTATACAATTGAGATTCCCTCAAACAAAGTTCATTTATTCTTCCCAATTTATTTTATTTCTTAATTGAAGGGGCAAAATATTTTTTTCCACAAAAATCAATTAAGAAAATAAAATACAATTCCACAATATTATTCAAACCACTTTTCCTACCAAATTATCCCCAACCACATCTGCAAGGGGCACTCTACTTCAAATTTTCAGGCCAGGATTTTCTCGGAAACACCAAATCTTATTTCAAGTTAACAAATAGGCGACTTAAAGCCTAGGAGTCAACCTCGTCAACGTTCCAAAGGGTACACTTTCCCACCTCAAGGTCGACGGAGACATCACTTATTTTGGGTTAACAACTGGCGACTTAAAACCCAAGAGTTAATCTTCGTTGGATTTCCAAGGATTCTGGCAGTCTTCCGTGTTCTTAAGAACTTTCACACCAACTTCACTCAGGTTAGCAACTAGGCGACTTAAAACCTAGAAGCATCTTTGACAACCCATGCCACCTCAGGTATGATTTTTATCCCCTTCTCTCTTTCGTGTAGAAACTCTGAATTATATCAGCAGTAACCACACGAGGGGCAGCCTGTGAGCACGGGATTTTGTCTAGCTCATAAACAATGATGAAAACAATTTTCACTACTCTTTTTGAATTTATTGAGTATTTTTTAGAGCCGAAAGGGATTTTAGAGAAGATCCCCAAAAGTCCGAAGTACCAAAATCGAGCAAAAAAGCCCATCTCTTTTGAAAAAGCTCATTTCGCTATTTAAAAAATCTTTATATCTAAAAATCCCACCTTAAATTTGAAAGGGAATGATCTTCACTTAAACCCATTAGCCCATGATATTTAAACCTTAAAAAATTAGGTTTGAGGAGGGAGGAGACTTTTTTGAAAAAAAAAGAAAGAGATAGAGAGAGAAGGAGGAAGAGAGGGAACTCTAGAGAGAGAAATGGACGTTTATTAAAGGAGGAGGATCTATTCTAGGAGTACTATGGCTCCCAAGCTCGGAAATTCACATCGGAGAGGTAGTTTTCTGAGTTAATTTTCATTTTTTGACGTGTTTTGAGTGTTTATTTTCGAATTTTGGACCGAAAAGCCGATCTGCCTCGTTTAGGTTGTCGGAACAGACGATGTCGTTGTCGGATCCAACGACCCCCCATCATAACCAACGGCCCCCCCTGGCAAACCCTTTCTGGGCCTCTTTTAGGCCTTTTCGGGTAATTTTCCAGCCCTTTTCAGCTGTTTTGGGTCATTGTTAGCATATTTGGGCCCATTTTCATCATGTTTGGCCCATTTTACCTAGTTTATTGCTTTTTTATATTATTTTAGGGTAATCCCATGATAGGAAACACATTTTCCCTGACAACAGACCTAACCTTATACCATGCTGCACTTTCACTAATAAAATTGAGGAAGAGTCGAGTCTAAAACCAACCCTTTTTAAAAGAAAAGCGTGCGGGAAACTCGAATTTCCTTGTTTTAAATCCATTCAACACGTGATTTAAATCATCACCCTAATCCAACTTATGTTATCTAACCGAGTGTTGTATGGTTTACTGACTTGTTTGTGGTGTAATATATCACGTGCTAACCTTTGTGGATGCATGTAGATTCATTTTAGATGTATGTTAGGGTTTATTTTCCTTCGGGTATCGCAATTGTAAATCAAATGTATTTGTAGATCTTCTGTATTTAGGACTATTTGTACCCTCATTCTCCATATGTATTTATTCCCCCTTAGAATAAGTCTATTTCAATTCCTATGTGTATACTTATCGCACTTTATTTATTTATCATTTTCCGCTTGTGTATGTTATAAACTGTTAATATTAAACCGAAAATGATTAGAATAATTAGAAATATTTTAAAAGTGGTCATGTGTATGTAATTCGACTCAAATAAAGACTAAGTAGGTAACTCATCCGGACCCGAATCTCTGTACTATGGTGCATTTTAGGTCTAACGTATCCAAGCTGTATCGAATTTCTCGGAAGAGCTGATCCGGGTGACGATTCTGTAACATAGGCTTGAGGTTTAGGCCTCAAGTCTTTTATTATTTTCACTCATTTTCTTCAACCGATTTCTACGAAAACCCCCACGCCCCATCTTACGGGGCCGGCGCCTCGCGGCGACTGCGCGGGTGAAACTTCATCCGCTCACAGTTAGTGTATTATTATTAAATTCAATTAAGTTCAGTTAAATTCAGATTTATTAAGCTCAATTCAGTTAAATTCATTTCAATTTAATTCAAATACATTATATTAACATAAGTATTACATGTATTCAATCAAAAAAAAAAACATAAGTATTACATGTAATCAATTTTTTAAGATCCGCTTAAGCCCATCCCGCCGCCCCAAGTCTAATGAACAATAATATACTACAACCAGGAGTATAATACACAAGGGTATTTTTGAGAAATATTATATAACCAACACGGCAACAACTAACAATCAGTTCCTCCAAACGACGACAGCGTCCGCTCGTATTTTGACCCTTCCCCCACCCATTGACCGTACAAATTTCCCTTTATTTCTTTCTTCAGTCCCCCTTTCCCGAGTTTAGCTCCCGGGAATTTATCCCTGCGTCTTCAATCTAGGGTTTATGTCATTATCATCGTCTTTTCTTACGAAACCCTAATATATTTCTTTTCTTAATTTTCCTGTTTTTTTTATTCTTGAATATTTCTTCCTGCATCATTTCATTGAATAGAGTTCGTTATATGGATGTTAAAATCAACAATGGTGGAGATTCCTCAACTATTAGCACTGCCGGTGGTGAAACTCAGGCGCCCCCGCCGGTGCCTGTTTCATCTCAAGCAAATGCACCGCCTCCGTTTCTAAGCAAGACTTATGACATGGTCGACGATCCTGAAACTGATGTCATCGTGTCTTGGAGTCCGACGAATAACAGTTTTGTGGTGTGGAATCCGCCGGAATTCGCACGCGACCTCTTGCCTAAGTACTTCAAGCACAATAACTTCTCAAGCTTTGTTAGGCAGCTCAACACCTATGTACTATGGATTTCTTTGATGTCTCTCTCTTTTCACTCTTTGTGCTTTTTATTATTATTCTTGTTTTTTGTTGTTGCTTGTTTTGTGCTCACTCCATTGGAGTTTTCTCTGTTTAGCTTATGATTGAATTTGATTTAAGTACGCTTGATTTTCATACTGATATGGAGACACCAAAGTTGTTTCGTTACCCTAAAATGTAAGACATGGTCAGGAATATGTCAATAGACTTTTTAATGAGAATTAGAGGGAGGGAAACCCTGTCTATGGAAAGTCTTATCTTGGTTCTAACTATGGTTATGAAATGACAAATGGGAGCTGTATGTTGTTTTCTTATCCACTTCTTGTATATTTAGAAAGATGAGCTTGATCGGATATGGGAAAATTGAAGTACTTCTTCCATTGCGTGCTAATTTGTTGTGGAATGAAATCAGCTTTCCTTTCATGCCAGTGTGTAGCAAAGGATTCAATCAAATGGTCTGGCTCAATTCCAAATTCTTAGCTTCCTAGGAAGTTAGACTAGATACACTGAACGAAATTGGATTCAATGAAAGGACAAAAGCCGCACAGTAGGTGTTTAAAGGTTCATTTCAGTTATGTGGGTTGAGATTGTTTTATGGATATTGGGATGTGGTTGCTGATCTGGGAATGCAAACTGACAGTGTAAGAGTTATTTTTTTGCGTGATGATGTGGTGATGTGGATGTTTATATGGTCTAGTTATGAACATTAAAATGTGGTTCTGGGGAGAATTAGGTTTAAGGGCTCTAATAATCTAATTTTATTTAATCTGTGATTGATTGTAGATCTTTGAAACTGTCCTATTAAGTTAACTTAAGAGTCATTAGAAGTCAATTATTGTGATGATTATGATGTGTTATACTTCTCAGAAACAAAAATAATGTTCTGAAAGTAGATGTCGGATCTGCAAGGATTAATCAGTGAAAATTGAAAATTTTTTGGCCCTTTTCCCCTTGAAAGATAAGGATATACTTGCCTGAGTCATATGACACTGATAAAATTTGATTAGATATCACTTCACAAGTTTGAGGTCTTGATTTTTCCCCGTGCACAAAATCAGCAACCAAGTGGAGTAGAAATGTTAAAGAAGAAATGTTAAAGAAGCAAGAAACCATCCATATTTCAAGTTTATCTTGACCTGATTATAAGTTTATTAACTATAATGGTTTCTATGTATAACATCTCAGTTCTCATATAGAGCAGCTAAAAAAAACTGTTAAGTGCATATCAAGGGGATAGACATTCCAATTATTTCATGAGAAGAAACTCACCTGAAACCAAAATGCTTTGGTATATAAAATTGGTTTAAATAATTTTACTTATATTTTTGAATACTGCTGTGTTTTAGTTACTATTGGATATGGTTTTTTATTTACATTCCATTAATTAATACGTAATTTTCTTGTGCATTCCTGAATTTTGCATCAAGTAAGCACATTATTTCTAAATTTCCCTTTTTTTCTAACTTGAACAGCATTAGGTCCAATGGCGTCCAAAACAAGTTAGCATTCTCTGCCAGTCATCTACAGATGTCAAAATTGTTTTTGTTCATACAAGACGAAAAGGGAAAGCAATTCTAAAAATTAGCAGATTTGGGGAAGGAATAGAATTAGCTTCTATTTTTGGTATGAAAATGTAGAGGAAGCTAACCATCATATAGCACAATCCCAGCAGTTACTGACAGAATTGTTGATGAAAATTTGAGTAGATGGTCATGGTATTTATTATTTGGTACATGTGGAAATGTGGATGAAGTATAGGGATTATCGTATGAATTAGCTTCTTGACAAATTGAAGCTTCATAAGATGTCTCGTTGCTAATAGGTGGTGAACGGGTAATTTTTAATTGGTGACACTAACTATGGAAAGAAACTTGGGAACTGAAAATCATGGGATGTTTTATCAATAAATGGTGGAAATATTCTTGTCAGAGGGTTTATTTGATATAGGGTGTAGGATTATATCCATTATCTATTCTAACTACAAGAGATACAATGTTGTTTGCATTCTTATCTTCTGTTTTATCTCCAAGACCTTGAAAGCACAAATCAATCCTCTAAACATGAAATTTAAATCTAACAGGTTCCAGCTGCAAAACTGAATGTTATTGAAGAATGTATGAGATGTGTTAATCTTATATACGTGAGGCATTCCAACTAAAATATAGGTGAGTTGATTGACAAACAAACAGAAGCACATAGATTGTTTAATAGTACCAAATGTGTTGATCTGTGATTGGAGTATATTCAGGTTTGTTCAACAAAGCAGAGTTTGCTTGACCTAGGAAGAATTGTTTGGATCTTAATCCTATTTTATACTTATGATTTAGCGTGTGATGCTATTTAAAATAGCAAATCACATTTTTTATTTTATTTTATGTTAACTTTGTGTAGGTTTATTTTCCATATTTATATTAAGTTCATGTTAATTAGTGATGAATACTTAGGATTTTCTTTCAGTTTTTCGCTTAGAATCTATGCTAATGTAGGGCAGGTAGAGAAAATGATTTACGTTTTTTAAACTTTTAACTGGTACATCTTTGTTTGTCAATGGCAATTACATTATATTGACCCTATTGATTCAGGTCTGATTGCATGTTAGATATATTTTTGACAGGGAACATTTTATAGGATAGTAAATTTGATTCTGCTATCAAATTATATATTATAGTCCGTTTGAAACTGTGTTTTACTTTTCAACTAAATGTTGTTGTTTGTTTAATGTATGAACTCTTGATAATATTTCTTAGCATCACGATCACTTCTTTCATTTGCATGCTTACTATTGGAAGGACATTTTTTTTTCAATGTTTCCATCAAATTTCATGTTTGTTATTACACTTTGTGGATTCTCTATTAGTTTCAATTCAGAGATGGCTTCAGTTTTTCTGTCAAAATGTTTCTCGCCAACCATTTTCTGAAAGCATCATGCATTTATGTGATTGTGATTTCCTTTGAAACTTAAATTTTTGTTGGTAGTTTCTTTCATCCGCGTGCGTGAATAGTGGGTGTCATACTGGAACTGGAAGGAGTTGACTCTGAGTGGTTCTCATAGGATTTGGTTCTATGTTCACTTGTCAGCTCAATACACTTTTTTCTGTCACCAGCTTCCTCTTAGGGCCATGCTGCAGTTCAGCGCTTGTTTGATGCCAGGTTGGAGGAAGCTGCTACCGATTGTTATTAGTTAATAGCGAGGACATGAGATAAAACCTCAAAATGTTACTAAAAAATAATTAGTGAAATCGCATCAAATTATAAGCTGAATAGTTAAGGAGCTACTACTATTTTATTTGTATAAATTATCTGAAATCTGTAATTAAGGCAAGTGAAAGTTTGCAATGTGACTGAATGTCAAGATGAATTAGCATGTATGTGTATTGTTTTGGTGGATACAAGTTTGAACTCCACAAGTCCCTTTGGAGTCGAGGATATGGTAGGATTCTTGTTATTGTTGGCATGAATATTTTATTGTCATTAAATCATGTTGCACTTCTGGAGAGAATCTGCTCTTGATTTGAAAGGAGATGCAATTTTTTGAGTTTGACAATCTGATATAGTGTTAATTGTGGTTGTCTTACTGAAATGATTTCTGTCAATTTGTCAAACAGGGTTTCCGGAAGGTTGATCCAGACCGTTGGGAGTTTGCCAACGAGGGATTCTTGAGGGGTCAAAAACACCTGCTTAAAAGTATAAGTCGGCGGAAACCTGCTAATGCACATGGTCAACAACAGACACAACAACCACATGGACAGAGCTCATCTGTTGGTGCCTGTGTTGAAGTTGGGAAATTTGGGCTGGAGGAAGAGGTTGAGAGACTGAAGAGGGACAAGAATGTGCTCATGCAAGAACTTGTTAGGTTAAGGCAGCAGCAACAGGCCACAGATGGGCAATTGCAAACAATGGTGCAGCGACTTCAAGGGATGGAGCAACGGCAGCAACAGATGATGTCATTTCTTGCAAAGGCCATGCAAAGTCCTGGCTTCTTGACTCATTTCGTACAGCAACAAAACGATAGCAATAGGCGCATAACAGAAGCCAACAAGAAACGAAGACTTAGGCAAGATGGTGTTTCTGACAACGAAAGCTCATGTGATCTGGATAGCCAGATTGTGAAGTACCAGCCTGATGCAGCTAAAGCTATGCTGAGGCAGATAATGAAAATGGAAGGTACTTCAAGAATGGAACCTTGTAGTGACAGTCTAGAAGATTTTCTAAACAGAATGGACGGAGGGGGGTCTTTAAGCCGTATATCTGGAGTGACTCTTCAAGAGGTTACGCCAGCAGGGCATACTCCTGCTCCTGCTGCTGTATCAGATGTAAATTCATCCCCCAACATTGCTAGTTCTGAAGATTTAACAGCTTCATTTCCAGATATAAGCACTTTGGTAGGACCACAAGGGTCACCTTCCTCGGATGTAGCCATGGAACCGCTTACTCAGATACCGGAAATGGTGCCTGGAAGTATTATTGGTACAACGGGTGATGGCTTTATGCAACCGGGGAGCCTGGATTTGAGTCCATTAGGAATAGGTGATTTTTCACCTGAAGCTGATATGGATATTCTGTTTGAAAATGCTAGCTTTTGGGATGAATTGGTAAGAAGCCCAGTAGCCGAGGAGGATATTGAATCAAGCTCCATGGATGGCAAAGAAAAGGGAAGTGATTTGCAGGCACAGCATATGGATCACCTTACAGAACAGATGGGGCTTCTTGCATCACAGACCGCTAAAAACCCTTGAAGTTTACAAAATGTACATTGTGGTGTCCTCTGTCTAGGTACTAGACACGTAACTTTTTGTTAACTGTTTACTTTAAAATCATATGTTTCTTTTCTTTTGGCCATTGAAAAAACAGTTAATATATTTTGCACCTTCTTCTTCTTCTTCTTATTATTATTATTATTATTATTATTATTATTATTATTATTATTATTATTATTATTATTATTATTATTATTATATCATAATGTCATATATGAAGATGGGCGATTAGTCATCTTTTTCTGATTGGCCTTTAGTATTAAAGATGATGGGCATTAGCACACCCTCATTGTACATGATAAGCATATATATATATATATTCCAGTGATCGCAAGTATGTAGAGCTTCAACTTTAATTTATTTTCTTAAACATGATCTCTCACAATCTAAATATATTTATACATCGCATCTAAGTAAGTGATTAAAGCCCATTGGAGATTGGTTTCTCATATCTGTTATAAATAAATTTGTGATCAAAGTTTTCTTCAACTAAAAGTGATGCTAGTAGGCACTTATCTACTTCCATTTTCGGGTTTATTGTATTTGACTAATTATAAGTGAATAAAATCAACTTTTATAGTGTAATAACAAATTTACATTGAAGCTGAGAATCTTCCAATTAATGTCCCCAGTCTTTAAATTAAATGTAATAAAATAATAATGTTGGTCAAAGGAATCATTTTGTATTTCTGTGAGGTTGTATTGAATCAATTCCATCACTCTCAATATTTTATATGATGACCCAATTTGTAGGGTAATGTTTGACAAGACATTTATTGTTTGCAACGAACTCAAATAATAGGAAAAGAATCCGGTACATTTACAAATTCAATCAATTTCAACTATTCATTCAATTTTAGTCATTGAAATTGAATTTTAGTTATCAATAACATCCATGATGGAATTAAATCTAATCAGTAAAACTAGATGAATGATTAATTTGACTGAAATTTATAAATTTACCAAAACTGAAAATCAGAAAATCCTTTTACCAAATAAAAATACTATGCAGATCATAGGAAACAAAAACTTGAATTAAGACCTTCAAAATGTGATTTTTCTGTACTCCTGCACAACACCCTCTATCTGTTAATGCAAATTACTCAAGATACGTTGCTAAGATTGCTTATGTGCCATTAGTTATAGCCAATGGGCACGGTTGGTACCCTCCAGCCCCCTTTCTGTACTTTTAATTTTATACATTTTTTCATATAAATCTTATTTCATCTTTTATCATCAAAAAATCAATTTTTACATCATTAATTCAATGATTATACGAAATAAAATAACGAAGATTTTGATAAAATTACCATAAAATCTACCTCATTTTCTTTTCAATGTAATACAAATTACTTTTTCCTAATATTAATTTTTTCTTACAAAATATTTTCTTGTCCTTATACTTCTTAATCGCTTTCAACTTTATTTATTTTTTTCTTTCATCTTTCCTCTCAATTTCTTACAATAATATTCTTTTCTATGTTTTTTCCTTCTCAATTGTTATAGCAATTCATTCTTTTTTTTATTTTTCTTTTTCCGATTTTAATACAAATTACTTATACTTAACTTCTCAATTCAATTCATGTAAAAATATAAATTTGTATTTGTTTACCGTTTTTCTGTTTTCTTCTGGAACTTCTCAATTCAATCCATGTAAAAATATAAATACTCATTGTTTACAATTTTTCTATTTTCTTCTAGTTTCTATTTTTTTCTCTCTCACCTTTTTTCCTCTAAATTTCTATAAAACGAGCACATGAAAACTTTCTTATGGAAGACATTGAAGAAAATAGGAAAATAAATGTATCATATTTTCTCACAATCCAACCGTCCCTCATTTCTAGTTCTGCGTCCACCCCTATCCTGCCCCTCACATTTTCATCCTCCATTCCATCCTTTTCTTTTATTAAGAATTTCATTTTTTTTAAAATAAGGATCTGCAATTCATGACCTCGTGATAAAATCAACTTACACTGTATTATCATTTTCTTTCACAAAATTTTCATACCTCGTTTACTAGACATGTATATTTGATTTGAACAAATGTTTGAGTGCCTCAATTAAGCGTAAGTTATCAAGGATACGAGTAAAAGCATTTCAGATTACAATTAATACAGTTTATTATTTTAATCACAGCAAATTGATTGTGTAGATGAGTCCACAAAGCATATGTTCAATTAATCATACCCATGGTAGATAGTCAAGTCTTATTGTAATTTCGACAAAAGGTACATGCTAAAATCACAATCAAACATTTCCTGATATCCACACTCATACGATTGTTTTGGATACGTTAATTTAAACAATTCAACACCTAAAATAGGCTCGCAAAAAACTAAAACATGCATAAAAACAATTTCGAACACAAATTCACTAAGCACATCCATTTTCCATATGTTGATTATAATAATTATCAATGAACAAATAATAGTTGACAATTCATGATAGAATTCTAGCTCATATCATGTATTCGGAAGGATATAGAATCCTAAAAAACCATAGCATAACATGAAAGCAAATCAAAACCTTTTATCTTATAGTTCTACAAAATGACTCCCGAACGTTCTTATACTAATTAAAGTTGATATTTATAAAACTGATTATAAAACATCTCTGAGTTGTACCTTTCAAGAACATTTGAAACCTTTTTTATATTTTGGAGAGTGAATAAGCACTACAACATATGTAAATTGTCCTAAAATGTATCAAAATAGGCTGGAGTGCATAAAAAAAGTTACTTTTTACACTCTATAACCTATTTTGATGCTTGCTAATTACTGGAATAAACTCTAATATGCTAAGTAAATTTTCCTTTAATTCTTTTTAGTTTTTAAATCAGGATATAGAAATATTTGGAAATTCATTAATTAGGATTATAATAAGAAAAGCAGTAAAAAACCAGCGACGCGGAAAAACGCTGACAACATCGGCATCAAAATCAGAAACTTAAACAAACAGCCAAATTGCTAAACCAGGAGGTGGGTCCGTCTTCTTAAATTCCTCCTTTTCCCTCTCCCTCTACACACTTCTCCTCTCTACTTCCAAGCATACAATTCTTAGAGAATACTCTGAAAGGTACTCATTTTTTCTTTGCCTCATTCTCGCACATTTTTTGCTCCTTTCCACTGCTCTTATCATTGGCTTTGTCTTTTTAAAAAGTCAAGGATCATTGTAAAAAAAGACTCTTGACTTTCCTCCTCTCCTTTTTTTTTTTTTTTTGTATTCTTTATATAGTGGATATGCTTTTTTCTTGTTTGATTTTGTTTTGTGGTTCAATTTTTTTAGGTTTTTCTTTTAAATCTTTGATCATTTCAACTCTTAGACTAATATATGTCTTTTCATGGTGGATTTAAATAATATGGTTGGAGATATTTGATTTTGACTGTAAGTCATTTGATTACTATATGACGATCCTAATAAGTCATGCTGACCTCTGTATGAATTTTGGTTACATTGAACTTAAATGTATCTTGTTTGACTGCTACATGATTCTCAGATGGGTATTTTGCGCTTTTGATTTGCAACTTCTTTTCAGATTATAGATGATGCTGATTTAGGCTTTGTTCTTTTTAAATTCGGGTGGAAATCTTGTTTAGGTTTTCGTGTCGTTATTCTTGTCATTAATATTTTCAAATTTTAAGGCTTTCAAGGGGTGAATCTTCGTATATTGATTGAGGTTGCTGCTTTTGATTATTTCAGGTTCTGATTGCAAGTCCAATTCAAGGCTGTTCCTAGATTTTCCCTCCTTGTGTTAATATGTGATTGTCTAGTGTGCAGTTTGTGATCCTGAGTAATTATTTTGATTCCACATTGTTGTTTTGAAAATTAATGGAACAAAGAGAGGAAGAAAGCTGATAGCGAGGAAGATGCTTCCTCCCGGGGTTTCCCTCCCCGAAGATGATACTAATCTTGATGACTCCATTGCAATGGAATATGAAGGCCCACCTGTTTCTTACATGGTTCCCAAAGTTGAACCTCTTGATGTATGTTCATGTGCCATCCCAACTGCAGAACCACTTTCTGAATCACAGAGATTAGTTCAGAATCTAGGTCCTCCAGTAATTGAACATATACCTTTGCCAGTGTCTCGTATTGCTGGTGTCATGAGTTCCCCTACTCAAAGTCCAAGATTTTCAGCGAGCTCAGAGTCAGTAGTTTCTGTATTGCAAAACCCTGACTTTTTCTTCAGCTTCTCCTGGTTCTGTCCGTTCCTCCTACTCGTCCTTCTGAACATGCGGTTAATGAAGCAAAGAAAATACCAGTTGTTACATTTAATACTGTTGATAGATCAGAAAGGAAAGATGCTGATCTCGAGAAGCCACTTTATTCTGACTATGTGGGGGTCTCCAAAGGAAAAAAGAAGAAAAAGAGTAGGGTATGTTATAGATGTGGAAAAGGAAAGTGGGAAACCAAGGAGTCATGCCTGGTTTGTGATTCCAAATATTGTATCAATTGTGTGCTTAGAGCAATGGGATCAATGCTCGAAGGGCGTAAATGTGTTACCTGCATACGGCAATTGATGAATCCAAGCGGGCAAAGTTAGGTAAACATTCAAGGGTATTATCAAGATTGCTCAGTCCTTTGGAAGTTAAGCAGATAATGAAAGCAGAAAAAGAATGCTCTGCTAATCAGCTTCGACCAGAGCAGTTGATTGTGAATGGATTTCCTCTGAAACCAGAAGAGATGGCAGAATTACTAGGATGTGCACTACCTCCACGAATATTAAAGCCGGGTAGATATTGCTATGATAAGGAATCTGGTCTATGGGGAAAGGTGTGCATATTCTCCACAATACGTGCTAATTGAGTTTCTTGAAGCATCTCTAACTACACTAGTAGGATTATATTTGTGATCTCTTCCAGATTATATACATGATTCGAGTTTTTTTTACGTCTCAATTTGATAATATTTCAGGCAGGAGAAAAACCAGATAAAACCATCAGTTCAAACATAAATTTCACGGGGAAGCTCAGTCCAAATGCAAGTAATGAAAATACCAAGGTTTATATTAATGGCCGAGAAATCACCAAACTTGAACTGAGAGTACTAAAAGTAAGTTCGCTTGTTTTCTATGAGTTGGGTGTGAGCTCTAGTGTTATCTGTTGGTGATATATTCTTGTCTTGGCTTTAGATGTCAGATCACGCGTCTCAGATGGAAAATTTTGCACTTCGGGTCTTAGTAACAGAGCAAAAATGGCAGTTCCAAAAATTCATTATTCGGCTCAATGTTCAATTGTGTTCTTTCTAGTTTAAGAACTAAAACAGAGTTGTTTGAGTATGGAAAATTCCTACTTGAACCTTCAGACTTAATTTGCTAAAACTAGTGCTTTATATTTCTTCTCTGTAGAAAATGTTATGCAGTTGCCTTGAAATTTTTATCCTCTATTCGTTGCTGAATTTCCTGAAAGTTTACATTAATTTCCTTATCTACTTTTTTCTTGGTCCCCACTTGGCTATGTTGCAGCAAATGTTGGGTGTATCATGAATGGGAACAAGTTTTCTGAAGAAGAACTGCAGGACATAAAGTTGATGATCCAGAGCAATATGTATAGATATCTTAGCATTTTGCTTGATGGAAGGGAACGCTTTGAGGAGGAAGTCATGTCTAGGATGAGGGAGCAAAGTATCGAGGAACAAAATTTTGAGGGAGGTAAGATTTTGATTCTTTTTGGCTGGACTAACATAAATTATCATGTGTATGTTTCTCCACTTACTTGCTCGGTGTTCTCTCATTGATGACTTGATGTTGTTCCAAAATAATTTGAAAAAGCCATTTTCCCCCAAGTGTTTAAATTTAATCACTTCTCCCTTGCCACCGCCTCTGATTGTGATTAGTGTTCGTAATCTGTGACAGGATCACAACAACACGAACAGACACATTAAGGAAGAACCAGTAATAAATACAAAACGATAGATCAGTATTGGTGATTTTCAAAATATAGCAAAGCGTCAGAGTAACCTGGATACAAATGGACTATGGAGTAAAGAAAACAATTTTGAAGACAAATATATGCTGTAGCATCGCCCAGTCCAACTCTAAGCCAAAAGTTAGGTGACCCAAAAATCTATACTCTGAAGGTGCCGCGTACCTACCATGGTAAAAAACATCCTGCTAGGTACCTGACCATGTGTCTCTCTATTTTATAACTAGTAACTATCCTTGATCTCTGTTATCCCATTATATCTGACCTATTTTATTGCTGGTTGGACTTTCCAACAGTGTAGTGCTTTGTTTTTAACTGTCGATATTGTTGCACTTTATCATATCCTCAAGTTTCTGTACCTTGGTTAAAGTGGGAGAAGTTCTTTGATATTAGTGCAAGTAAGATGGAACTTTATGGCTTCAAATTTTGTATTTACTCAACACTGGAGTATAAAAAGGGAACAGAAATGGATTATAGTGCAAATAGTACCCTCAACTTGATAGGTTGGACTAATCAGTTCCATCAACTATGTTGCCAATTTGGTCCTCCACTCTTCACTTTCTTGCCAATGTAGTCAATTCACAAGTTAATGGGGAGTGGTCCAGAGAAGGTGGAGTGCCTATTTGATGACAATAGTAATGGGGACTCAATTGTCCCAACTTTGCCAAGCTGAAGGCGCTTTTATATTTTTTTTCCAAGAGAAAGGAAATGTATTTGAAAAATAAGAGAGAAAATAATGAAGCAGATGCATAGAGAGAAATTTAAATTAAACTTCTCAATCATTTGCTTTGGAAGATAAACAAGTATATGCAATTTCCTATGAATTTCTCGTTAGCTTGGATTTTGATTTTGGAAGGCCCTCTTAAAGTTATGCAATTTCTCCTCCACTTCCCAAAGAAGATAAAACTGAGATTCCTTTGCATCCAGTATTTGCTTTTTGTCTTCTTCTGTATAGATGATAAAGTGATCAGAAATCTGGAGTTTGTGTAGATAACTGTATCCTACTATCTTGATTTAGGTATCTAAATGCTATTCACCATGAATATCAAGTAATTTTTGAGTGGCTTTTCCTGATAATTCGCCTGATGTTAACCAGTTACCTCCAGGAGACTTGTCAAAATTGAATTCCAAATGCTAACTGGTTCGGACTTTATGCCCACAACAATACTTACAGATAACTCTTATTAGTAAAAGTAAGAAAACACGACACAAAGAGAATAGGAAAACTTATAGGAACATGGAGCTGTGAAAATAAGTAAATCTACTTCCTTTCATGGGAGAGAGAGCAGAGCAGATTTGGGCATCCACCTCTCCCATAACACATCCAAGTGCTTACAGAGGAGAGTGGGAGGAAACATGACCTCAAATTCTTACATGACTTGCATCTTTTTTATTGAAGGCTATCTAAAAGGACTATCAGTGAAAGTGTCTGCCATTCCCATGGTTTGAATGGGTTTGACATTATTCATGGATTAGAATACTTGTTGATTTATGGGTAACTTCAAAGAAAAACCATAAAATGGCTTGATTACTGTAATAGGAGTTATGAAAGAAATGGTTATTCAATTTTGTTGCAGGTGGAGAGGCTGACTCTTGTGAAACTAATCACTGCATCTATTCTATCAACCCGAGACTGAAACATTTCTCAGATTGGCTGCTAGACATTATAGCCACAGGAGATTTAGATGCATTTTTCCCGGCTGCAACTCGTGAATATGCTCCATTAGTTGAAGAAGTGTGGAAGGATCCGGCTATACAAGAAACATATAGGAGAAAAGATGAGCTTCATTTTCTTCCAGATGTTTCCGACTACTTCTTAAGCCAGGTATTTTTTTTATCGGTTTTTGTACTCGTTGGCAATTATATAATGCTTTTGATTTGAAATTCAAAATTGAAATCTGGTTCGTCTGATTTTGCTATGTCTTTGGCTCAATTTCTTCTCTGATTTCCCGTAAACCAAGAAAAATTCAATTATGAATAGATAGATATTCAAAATATGACAGTTGTAAAAGCAGGCCGTGGAAGTGTCGAGCAATGAATATGAACCTTCAGAACGGGACATTGTCTATGCAGAAGGGGTTGCACAAGGGAATGGATTGGCCTTTCTAGACTTCTCAATAGATGATCACGGCTCTATGTCTGAAACGTTCACCGATAATATGGAACCTCAGACACCACCTCTCACTAAGTAATTGTTATAATTTTATTTCATTTTAGTACATTTCTTATATCTTGCTGTGTGATACTATGCAGACCTAAAATGTGCTTTCTTCATATTTGTTTTTAAATCTGGATAAATTACGATAATGTGTTCATCTGGCCAGCACATCTTTTATTACACATGCATGCAAATTTTTATTTGCTGTGTATACTTGTTGACCATTCTGTTTTCAGATACCAACTAATCAGAGTAAATGCGAAGGGGATGACTGAAGGATGCAAATGGCTAGAGATGTTTGAAGATGTGCGTGTAGTTGTGTTCTGTGTTGCCCTCAGTGACTATGATCAGCTATGGCTAGCACCTGAAGGCAGTGGCAGTGGCAGTCTACTTAAAAACACGATGACGCAATGCAAAGAGTTATCCGAGAAAATGATCAGGCATCCTTGCTTCAAGGATACTCCTTTTGTCTTGATACTCAACAAATACGATCTCTTTGAAGAAAAGGTTAATCAGGTGCCGACAAGTAGTTGCGAGTGGTTCAAAGATTTCAGCCCTTTGAGGCCTCACAGTAACAATCACACTTGCGAACCAGGCATATTATTACATGGCAATGAAGTTCAAAGATCTTTATGCTTTACTAACCGGTCGAAAGCTATTTGTGTGGCAAGCTAGGGCTAGAGACCGAGTAGCGGTTGATGAGGCATTTAAGTACATAAGGGAGGTTATGGAGTGGGATGAACAGAAAGAGGACAACTATTACGGTGTAGCGGATGACTCTTTTTATAGCACTGACATGAGTTCCTCACGCCCAGAATGAATGATGTTATATTTGCGTTTGGGTTTGCAGATTGAGAAAAAAACAATAAGCTCACTTGTTTATTTATTGTGGTAACTTGTAACTGTAATCTTAACATTAATATAAAATCCAGAGTATTTATTTTGTTCTTTGTGCCAACCACTGACAGACGGTGGGTGAGCGCCATTGTAGATATTGGTCCCCATACCAATTTTTGTAGTTGTTGAAAATTTTGAAGCTATGATATAAATACGTATTTACTTACAAAATTTCATCAAATAAAAAAAATAGTTGTAACGAAAATTTATCCATCTGTGTGTTGCTTACAGCCCTTGGGTCCAAAATGATGAGAGCCACGCCTCACAATCTTTCTGCACAAGTAACAATAATGCGTCTGGCATGCCCAGCAAAGTATGTGATTATTATTGCCAACCTATAAAACACAACGACATAAAACGGAAACAAAGAACATTAAAACCTCTACTTGCCATTATCTTAGCTATAACTCGTTTAGAGGGGGGGAAAACTATTTGGATTAGAAAATGGATACTCATAGGTAGCCAATCATACAACCTATCATGATTGCATTTATATGTAATCTAGATTTCAGCATTACCATGTGCACCCAGTAATAGAAAAGCTAATATTTTTTCAAAGCACTTCCATTGGCAGAAAAAATAGGCACGTGACATACAGTTACATTATTACACAATGACCACATGCCAATACATGCAATACACTAACAAAACTACAAGGTAATGAGAGTACAATGGCCGTGATTGAAGCAATGGCCGTGATTGAAGTCTTGACCTAGTGGTTAAGACGGAAACTGTGGACTCTAAAGGTCACAGGTTCGAATCACATTCGGGGTGGGTTGGAGATTTTTCTTTCTCCATTTAATGTAAGTCCATGAGGTACTTTTTTTAAAAAAAAAAATGAGAGTACAATGGCCAAAGTGACAAATAAGCATAAATTATGCCAAGTAAATGAACTAAAAAGATGGGAACCAAAGTGACAGAATATGTCAAGTATGGGCCATCTGAAAGGACTAGTATTTAACTCACCTTTGCATTTATTTGACCACAACCAGGGCACGCGTTACCGATACCATGCTGCTGGGCAAGGAGCTCAGCTTGCGCCTGACCCATGATCTGGCGGGCATTGATCTGCTCCTCCCATTGTCGAATTGCTTCCTGAGGGAATAATTCACATTCTCCATCCCTTCAAGAATAGAAATTAGTAAATACGAAGATCTCCAACTCATACTTTTGGTTTATACCAAGTTGTAAAACACGCAAATCAAATAAAATGAACCCAACAATGGTCTTGTGCATGCTGGAAAGAATTTTGGAACTAAAACAAATTAACTGACAAAATGAGTAACTTACTTAAAATGGTCATATCCTTTAATTGCCTTGTTACAGCGGTAGCAGAAGTACTCCCCACAATTCGTACAAACCATTTTGTTGCAGCCTGCAGTTCTTGAGATCGCTATCTTACAGGATGGGCATTGCTTAGCATCACGAAGCGCTTCTCTGACACTGAGAAGTTCATTGATTAACTGACGCTCCTTATGCAGTAGTTCATTTCCCAGTTGAGATGAGGTCTGACGTGCCTGATGAGAAAATTTAAATCCAAATTTCAAGACGAATAGAAAAAAATGGTTGCAATAGGTTCATCCAGTACTCAACAATCCAGTACTAAGACAACAAATGGCAGTGCTACAATGTTGGCCTCATTGGCGATTTAAAAGTAGATATGATACATTATGGTGCTTTGTAGTAAATAGAATCACATATGCAACAATGATAAAGAACTTACTCAAATAGTTGATTATGCGAGTTAGGGAAAGGTTGTAAAAAGTAAAATTAAAGGGTGACTTTACTCTATTTGGAGAACGAAATCAATTCTGAAAATGTGAAACATATACAAAAATATATACTTTGAAGAAGTTATCGATGAAGGCACTGTTGGAAAATCACAAGAGTTTACAAATTGTGAGTTCTTTCATTTAAACATTGGAATGCCTTTATTATAATCTAAAACAAGTGGAGTTCTAAAATCTCATTCCAGAAAACAACAAGTCTATTAGCGTGACAACTTAATGGATCAAGATTGCAATCAGAATTAGTTCATCTTTACAGCTACTACATCAGCTGATGTTATGACTAGAGTTACGAATAGGACTATTTATTAAAGGGGATACTGTTGTAATTATGACTGAACTCTCAGTCTAGCGTTTATTTATCCAAATACATCAGTAACCCAACATAACCGTAGCATCAGAAGACCTTTCCAACTAACAAAGTACCCCAAAAGCCACCGCAGTCATAAATAGAAAACCTTGATTACCCTTTTGTTCATCATTTCCAATCCGCTCCGTTTGTCAGCTTCCCATAAGGTGCCATCTCTCAATTCTTTTTCAATCTTTATGGCTTTATGCGCATTACTCAAATGAAACAATGTTCACTAAATGAAATTTCCTTGCTTTTAGCCATAAATTGAATACACACCAAACACAAAAGAAGACAAATTGCTCAAGCTGAGACAAAGTTTACCTTTAAGATCTGAAGCCTTATTTCTGGTGTCAGGCATTCTGCACCTACATGTCGCCGCTCTCTGCAAATTGAACAAAAGCTGAAGAAGCACTTGGAACACTGTGCATGGTGGTCTTCATCTTCTATGCAGGGTGTTTGACACCTTGGGCAATAGGCAACATCGGACATGGAATCTAGAGTTTTTTGCAACACTAGGGACTCCCACCGCTCATATTCTTCATTACCTAGTAACCGTTTCAATAAACTGGGGGGAATCGTACCCCCACATTTTGTATCTGGACACTTAAGCTTATTCACGGAACCTTCTGAGACATGAATGTCAGAATATGTCTTCATGCAGTTCAAACAGAAAAAATGATGGCAGGGAAGCCTGATGAAATCACTGCCTGTTTAGAAAAAATAAACAATACCTCTGATAAGCTTATGTGAAACATCTTAGTACCCTTGTACATAAAATAAAATGTAGTCATGTAAGTTTACTTCTGCGGACAAGATAACTAAAAACCACCCGGCTTTTAAATTAATTTTGTTCCCTTAAAAACTCTTATATGTTTATACACATCATAAATAACTGTGTACAAGTTCCAAAATCCACATTTAACAGGTCAAGGGTTAAACTACCCTATAAGTGAAGACTGATATATAGAAAGGTTGGTAAAGGTAAGCAACAGTGCTGCCTTGACACCATAACCAGTTAACGACAAAAACGTGTAGAAACAGGATACAAAACTGGAGGTGAAACTAAAATGCGACATCTCGAATTTCACATCTTTTTTTTTTGGTTAAAGGACAAGTATCTTTATTGAAATAATCTTATCCGGGGCTTAATCACAATTAAGGCTCCTCTTCCTCCCTATAAATGTATTTAGTGAGATTTCACATACACATGATCTTAAGGAGAAATTTATCCTAGGATACCATGACAACACAAATGATGTGTCAAATTAACAAGGTCTATTTCTACAAAATAAAATCTTAGAACTAATGATACAACACTGCGATGTCATCTTTGCACCCAATCACTATTGTCATTACCACCATCTCCAATAGGTGAAGAAAATATAATGGTAAAGAAGAAAAAAACAAACGTAATCCCTGCATAAGCTATTTGTCGCTTTCCAAATAAATGTATAAAAACAAACTGTAATTATACGTCCAATACCAGAAGATCAAATGAAGTAAACTGAAGTCTCTGAGTCAGGATTCTTGTAAGTTTTTTACAGAGCTCTCAAAGCACTGCTCCTGTTTTCAAAAGATGGTTTAGAAAGGCTTTATGGCAAACAAAAGTCTCAGGATTCATATGTGCATGAATATATGATATATCAGCCAACTTTTTTCAGATAAAAAAAGTAGAATTCATCATTTGATCTTTAGAGTGCTTCGCCACACTGCTGTCATTGACCAACACCCCCCCTCCCTTTACTAGCACTCTATAAGTAGGATGAAAGGATGATATACGAGACAAGACTGAATATTTTAAACTGAAATTCGCACTTATTTTTAATTAAGAAGCTGACATAATCTCTTCCAAGTAAAGATTGTAATTACCAGCATATTCACTGTAACAGATGAGGCATTCATGCAAGTTTTTGAGAAAGTTTTCATGCCACTGCTCATCATTATAGCTCCTCAATGATGGAACATCAACATCCAGGGAGACACCTGTTGGAATAGCACGCCTGTCACCATCGTATTTCATTCCATAAGGACCAAGGGTAATTTCATTTTCAATCCCAAGATGAGAAAGAGAATAATTCTGAAGCCAATCAACCCACTGAAATATAACTTCTTGCCCTGGTTGTTCCATCCATATGGAGTCCAGCATAGAACATAGGCTGGAAATCTTACAGGAATCTAACCACTGCACTGAAATGGTAAAAAGAGGAGGCAAGTGACTTGGGTATAATTTAGGTAGTAAGAATGTCATCACAATTGGTGGAAGATACTGGACTTCAAAAGAATATATGAAGTCATCTGTACTTTCTCTTTCCACGTTAAGATCACCAGATGAGTTGAACCTTGCCATGACCATAATTTCACTGGGTACACTAAGATTGATGTAAATCTGCAAAAGCATAACAGTTCTTGGATTATTAACTTTTCAGTCTCTCATACAACATGAAAATGGTTTCAAACAGGATAAGTTTACAGTTGACCTGAAACAATCGTAGCTCTCCTTGCTTGTGAAGCATAACAACATTATCCCCAAAAATAGACTCCATTGCAAGCAACTGCAGATCAGTTAAGAATCAGAAGCAGCAAGGACAAAAAAATAGCAAGCAGGGGAGAAAAGTTGCATCGTACCAAGATATTTGCAAATTCCTTACAATATGGTAGGAAAGAAAGTGCAAAGGAACGAACCAGAGTTGAGGATTGCTGAGTTTCCAGCCGTTGGTTTGGTTTGAAGGAAACGGTGAAATAAATAAATCTTTCTTACTTCATTTCTTTGTCCTTTGACATAAGTGTTCCTCCCAGTTGAACTGAAGAGGCAGGAAGAGAATAAGAATTCTCCACAAATTTACATATATACCTTTCATTATAACTTTTGTCTTTTTTATGTTTCCAAGACAAGTCTACTCCTTTATATTAATTAAACTTATAATTTCTTTTTCTTTTTTTCATTTGCTATTTTTTAACTTTTTTTCCTGTTCAGTTCAAGTAACTGTGACCACAGATTGAGACCATTTGATATTTTTGATCCCAAAAAATCATTCTGGGCAAAAACAAGCACCGTGTAGTGCGCTAAGGATCCAATAACTCTAGCGTGTTAGAATTTGATTACAAAATCTTAGTTATTATCTTTTCATCCCTCCGGTTCCTAATACTAGTCATTTTAGACTATTTGTTCCGGTTCCTTTTACTTGTCATTATGGTATATCAATGCAACTTTCAACAATTTTTACTTAATTTACCCTGATATTAATTAGTTTAGAGATTAAGTATTAATGAATTCACAAGTTGGTAATTTAGAAGAAAGAAAATTTTATTGTAAAGTAAAATGGATAAATTTGTCATTTTAGTTGTTCATTAAATGTCTTGGTTTTGATGAACGGAGAGAGTATGATTTAATTAGGTTGTTTAGATTAGATAAAAATAGATTAGAGTTTGAATTTGAATTGATATTTTATCTTATTTTCTAAGCCTATAAAAGACATTGAAGTTCGATAATAAAGTTTACCAAATTAATTCATGAAATGTAAGTTTTATATTCGGTTTCTAAAATGCCAACAGTGGTGATCAGAGCTTAAATAATCTTAAGGGTTTGTGAGATGGTCACTAAATGTTGAATTTGTTGTTTGTGAGAGAAATAAAAGTAATAATGCTAGGTGTTAGTTGTTTAGCAGCAAGATTGGAGAATCGCAACTCATGAAGTGGAAGTTTGAGTTGGATGTTCATCAAAATGTGTGTTTAAAGTAATTTGGAGAATGCGTTGGTGACAAAGTGCATCATCAAGATTCGACGGTGGGAGAGTAACATCAAAGGCAATGACAGATTTTGAATTTAGAAGGAGTGTTAGAAGTTGATTACAAAATCTGAGTTTATGATTTAATTAGGTTGTTTATATTAGATAAAAATAGATTAGAGTTTAAATTTGAATTGATATTAAAAAAGCATTGAAATTTGATAATAAAATGTGATAAATTAACTATGCAAGTTTGAGTTTGTAAAGAAAAAGTCAACACGGAACACTCAGTATCCCTCCGTATTGTATAAAGAGAAAGTATGTAAGGCACTTAAATGAGCTCTTTACAACATGATAATAAACAGGCGATTGGAAAAGCATTAAAAATCAACAGCTCCTCGGAATTAAGAAAAATACCTCGTCCTCTTGCTGCTGATGATTGACCATTAGCTGCTCTTGAGGCAATTCTGGCTCCTTCACACCTAAACGCAACTTTTCCAATATAGAGACAACATCAAATGCTTCATCTTCCGGTTCACAGTCTTCGCTTCTCTCTTTATTTGATTCAACATCACGCTCCAGGTAAATTTCTAGCTCCCCAACCTCCTTATCGCTAATATTCAAAGAAGTGACCTCAGAAGTCAAATTCAACAGCTGAGTCTTGGAAGAAGTAGGTTCAGAAGCTGGATTATTCGTATCAAGATGCGAATTGTCCATAAATTGTTGAGTGGAATCACAATTAGGCCTGGAGCGTGGAACCCATGTAGGGTTTTTCAGAGATTTAGTTCCGGAAGGATGTTGGTGAGAAGAAGTAGAAGGGAGAGAAGAGGAATCTAAACAGGATTGCTGATCAGGTAGGTGCAATTGATTGCGAGAGCGGTTAGGGTTATAAGTGGAGGAGTTTTGATGAGAAAAGTTGTGGTGTTTAGCAGCTCGTCTCTTAGACCTTGTCATGGCGGAATAATTTTGATCTATCAAGAGAGGAGCTTTCGTCTGACGAGATTGCAGAAGGTTCGTTACTATTTATAAGGTTCGTTCGTAAAGGGCTTCATTTCATAGCTCCGACTCAAAATTACAAAACCATCTGCTCAAGTTTTTTAAAAAAAAACAAAAAACAAAATCCCAAATATTTAATGGTTTTTTTTGGGTAAACTTCAAAAAAGGACATGTGGTTTGGATCATTTTCAAAACGGATCTTGTGTTGACTATTATGGATCTCAAACGTGGCAAGGGGCAATTTGGGACATTTAAAATCCAATACAATACCCGTTTTGAAAAGGACCCAAACCACATGTCCCTTTTTTGAAGTTTACCCAATTTAAACAAAGGGTCATGTTGTTTCGATCATTTTCAAAATGGAACATGTGTAATTTCGGGTCTAAAAAAGAAGGTATGTGTTTTGAACTGTTAGCAAATCAATGACCTTTTTGACTGACACCGTCAAAATGATAACGTGGCAAGGGTAATTTGGGAAAACAACAATTATTTCACCTTCTTCTTCCTTATTTCAAACATTATGTTAATCATCTTCTTTAAAAACCTGCTCAAATGCTTGCCGTCAACCGCCACCATCTCACAGCCTGACCACCGCCGATTACTTCCTCCTCCGGTGAACATTGCCTCCACCTCCGCCTCCGTCGACGCCGAACCCGACGCATCAATCATGACGAAGAATTTCAACTCTCTCTGCGACCTTTCCTCTGCTTCCACTTCTAAATCCCTAATTACTCCATCTACTTTTTCCTTCTCTTCCTCCAATCCCGACTCCGACTCCGATTCGCCTCCTAACTTAGCCTCAATCGTCGCTTCACAGCGTTTCTTTTTCTCCTCCCCTGGCCGGTCCAACTCCATCGTAGAGCCACTGGAACTGGCACCTGAGCCTACATCGATTGGCGGAGGAATTGCAGTCAAGAAGCTTTCTACTGATCCTTACGCCGATTTCAAAGATTCGATGAGAGAAATGATCGAAGCGAGAAATTTGAAAGATGTGAGAAGTGACTGGGAGTATTTGAACGAATTGATGACTTGTTTATCTTCGTTTGAATCCGAATAAGGAAGAAGAAGGTGAGGTATAGGAAGATGAAGTGTTCATTATGTTGAAGCCCGCCGTCAGTTGCAGGTGCGGTGAGTATCTGAGCTGTGAGAGGCTATAGATCGAGCTTGATTTCAAGGAAATTACCTGACAATGCCTTCTCTACAAACTGCTTTGCCTCCTGAACTCGTTAATAACTCAATTAGGTTATATCGTGAGTGCCTTCGAAGGGCTAAATATATTGGCAATCGGAAACACAACACAACCCTGATTGTTGACATGGTTAGACAACAATTTCGAAAGAACATGCATGAGACAGATCCTGAGAAGAT
>CAOJBI010273323.1:0-11566 GCA_948277035.1 Euphorbia corollata
TTGATTGATTAATGAATATCCTCTCAAGAACTCACCTCAGATACAGAGCTTAAGCTATATGAAATCTAATCCTCAAGTATTTTTAAGCTTAAAGATGATGATGATGCACTTACTTGTGAATGAAAGATGAAAACTCAAAACCTAGACCAAGACTCCTTGCTTAGAACCCTTAGACCTTCTCCTCTTGCTCTCTCTTTCTAATTTCGTTCCTGATGACTTGTGAATGAAAGAAGCAAACAAACCCTAGACCAAGACTCTTTGCTTAGAACCTTAGCTCTCTCTCCTTACTCCTCTGTATTCTAATTTCGTTCTCCCCCTTTTTCTCTTCCTGGAAGTCTGCCTATATCAGCTCCCTTCAATCCAAAACCCTAAAGTGCTCCACTAATCTTCCACTCACCAAACATCCATGAATGGAGGCACTCAGCCACTAAAAGTGAGTGGGAGAGCTGGATCCCAGGATTCGTGGGCGGATTTTGGCTTTTAATGAATAAAATAATGAATTTTGACAGCAAATGCGGATTGATATATGTGATGTCGTTAATGACATTGTCAATGTCGTTAACGACATTGCAATGTCGTTAACGATATTGCCAATGTCGTTAACGACATTGCCAATGTCGTTAACGATATCGACATATAAAACAGGCTTTGGGTTGGATTTGGGCCTCTAACTAAGATCTGGGCTATCCAAAGCGGTTTGGGCCTAATCCACAACTAGTTTAAGCTGAAGAAGAGACCGCAGAAACTCGGAATGACGCAGAGAGCTTTTCCGGACGAACTCGGAGTCCTGCCAAAATCGAAAGACTAACGAGGAAAGTAATTTTATGCCTTCAACATTGTTCTTGTAAAAGGGGAATAAAAATCCCGTGCTCACAATGTCCCTCCCCAGAATTACCGAGCTGCTTTCAGGGCTCGGAGAATTGGGATCATTAATTGCGCGTGCAGCCGCCTTATTTGAAAATAGTGAATAGTGGATGTTACGCTTCCCTAGGTGTAATAATTGCTATATGTAATAGTAATTTTCAAAAATTTTTGAAAAATTACCATTCCGCTTATAAATAGGTAGAGCTAGTTTTATTTCAGAGTTTTACGTTTCCCTTCCTCGCATATCGCTCTCTTTCCAGATTCTTCTCCCTTCGTGAATTCCTTGCTTTCTGGTAAGTAAAATTTTCCCGTGTGTTTTATTTTTTAAAACATGGCTGAGAAATCAACCTCTGACGACTCGTCAAGCTCTGGAACCTCCTCGTCCGTTCGTTCTGTGCACCTCATCGCCGTTGAGCCCCTGCGAGAATATCGCGAGCCTCCTCGGTCTTCCTTCCATCGTGCGGGTCCTTCTGGCGAACCCGCTGGGCCTTCCAGTTCCAGAATTCCCCTTCCTACCAGCTCTCGTTATTCTCCGGCGACCCTAGAAAGGATATTTAGACCTTATATCCTAAAAGATATGTCATCGGTTCCGTTGACTCTCCATATATTCGAACCCGTCCCTGCAGAGAATAAGCCCAAGAAGGCGGAGAACGACCCCGACGCCGACGTGTTGATTCGATCCACCATAACGGTTGAGGAGGTGAAGGCCAAGATGGAAGTGATATGTCAAAGGCCTGGCATTCTGGGGTAGGTGCCCGACCCTGATGATACCATAGATAATCTTCCCGAGGGTACCATCGGGGTGTACGTACAGCATATCGATTGGGGTTTTCGTGTTCCTGTCGGCCGAGCTGTGAACTCCATACTGAATGAGTTTAGGATCACTCCGGCTCAGATTTCTGCTAACTCCATGCTGAAGATGCTTCTGCTGAGTAAGCTCTGCCAAGATGTGGGAATATGGTTGGACGGGCCAGTATTCCGCAAATTTTTTCACCCTGTCCAGACCGGAGGTGGTAACCTCCTTTATTTCGGCCCCGCGAAGATGAAGATGAAGAAGTTGTTGAAGAAAAAAGAGTCGGTGAAATTTCCGAAGGAGAAATGGTTTTGGCTCCACCTGGACAAGGGCGCGAAGGAGGCCGTTGGGGATGGGGTGTACAAGGATGGGTTTCCTTTTCCCACCACCTGGAACCGAGTGTACGGTAATCCGGCGTCGTGGCACGAGGAGGGCCGCCTCCATGATGTGCAGGCTCGGGCCATCCACTATTTGGACATGATGGAGGTTCCTTGCATCAACTGGACCGAGGCGGTGGACATACTGAAGCATGAAATACATCGAGAGATACACTCGAGTCATTGACCTTGTTAAAGTTTTTGGAAGTAAATTTCCTTCCATATATTTTGATGTTTTTGCTTTGCTTGTGTAGGTATGTCTAAATTAATTCCATTCCATGACCTGTTGGCAGAGATGGCCCGGAAGCGGAAGAGCAAGAAGAAAGTGCCGAAACTTGCTGGAACCGAGGTGCGCGATCCTCCTGCTCAGCCTGAGGGTACCCCTTCCCTCGGGACTCTGTCCCGAGAGGTGGACAACTTTCAAGATACCGAGGGGGGCGAGTCACGGACTTCCGAGGTCACACTGCTTTCCAAGAAGGGCAGAGTCAGTCCATGTGCTAAGGATTCAGGGACCGAGCGAGTAGTGGATGATACCATTAACCTGGATACCCTACTAACCTGGATGCCCTACTAACCAGTACTCCCCCCGCGGAGAGCGACACCTTAAACAAGGGAAAGGGTGTAGTAGTGGATGTGGACGATGATGTCCCTGCTTTCGACGAGAGTCCAGTCCTCAAATTGGAGAAGAGACCAAGGGGGTCGGATATCGTTACTTCCTCGGTGAAAAGGTCAAGACCGAGTAACGATGCAGCTGCACAGACTGACACTATTTCTCTCCTCCGGGTAAGATGTAGTCAATTTTTAAGAAATTAGGTATTGGTGAACTTTTTATGAATAGTGTTTATTATGCCAGTTATGGGAAGTCGAACTCGGGGGCGATGTGAAAATAGATGATGACAGGGTCGTCGATCGGTTTGCTGACCTGACCCACCTCTCTACTGAGGTGGCGGCGTTGAACAAGAGGAATCCCAGCCGAATAGCGAAGTGGCATTGGGCACATCTTCTCCAGGTTACTGTCTCTATTTTTTCTCCTTATTTCTGTATTGCTTTTGAAGCTAACTCTCTTTCCCCTTTCTCTTATCCTTTTTACATGTAGTGCTTCTCTCACTCTGTCTTCCTGGATGAGGCTCTGAAGCTTCAGAAGCGAAAGATTTCTACACTCTGCCAGGAGAATAAGGCATTGACAGAAGCGAGCAATAGGTTCAGAGAGGGGACGGAGATTGAAAAGAGGTGGAAAGAAGAGCTTTTAGAGGCAAACTATAGCCTGAACCGAGAGAGGCAAGCTCTGGCCAAGGAGGTCGAAAAACAGAAGGGCAATCTCAGTACTTCGGCCGAGAGGAAGAAATAGCTAGAGGTTTTGGTTGAGATGTTACACGTCGAGAACAGGAAGTTATCCGAGATGACTGAGACCCTCTAGCGACAGAAGCAGGTTACGACTGATAGATTGGAGTTAGTTAAAGCCGACCTTGGTGGCACTAAGCAAATGATGGAAGCTAGCTTGGCTCGGTATCGGGCGCTAAAGCATCATTATCAAAAGAAGGATCAACTTCTGACTAACCGCTGGGATCGATACCGAGTGAACTTCCGGACCAATATGCTGAATGAAGCTCGGCGTCTATTTCCCTCGACCAACCTTGATCCACTAGCTCTTCTGCCAGAGCCTGGGCTGGATGACCCGATGCGCCTGTGGCGGGAGGATGCAAGGTTATTTGGTGGAGAGGAGAGGGGAGATGGTGAGGAGTCCGACAATGATGTGGATGAAGGACGAGGGGCTGCCTCAAACCACTCCTCGACGACCTCTGACCTATCTGAGGATGGTGACACGAAGGACGATGGCGCCTCTCACCATTCTGCTTAGGTTATGTTTTCATCGTTATTTTATCCTCTTTTTCTTTTGTTTTCTTTGTAAACCCACGGTTGGGTACCTGTATTGTACTCATGTATATATAAGAATTTGAATTTTTCCTTGACTTTATTAATAGGATATTGATAAATAACGGTGAATGAATATCGCGACCTTTTTATGGGCGTAACGCTCTTTTAAGATTATTAACATTGTATAAGTCTGAATGACCTCGGTGTGTCATATTATATTTTGTGCGCTCGGCCCGTTTCTTGAGTTCATCATTTCATTTTTAAAGGGCACGGCTCTTCCTCGCTTAAAAAGTTTAATACGATCGGTCTTAACAACCTTTATTATTTCATTTTTAGGGGGCTCGGCACTCGCTCTCCTAAAAAGTTTAATGCGATCGTTTTTAACAACCTTTACTATTTCATTTTTTAGGGGGCTCGGCGCTCGCTCTCCTAAAAAGTTTAATGCGATCGTTTTTAACAACCTTTATTATTTCATTTTTTAGGGGGCTCGGTGCTCGCTCTCTTAAAAAGTTTAATGCGATCGGTTTTAACAACCTTTATTATTTCATTTTTAGGGGGCTCGGCGCTCGCTCTCTTAAAAAGTTTAATCCGATCGTTTTTAACAACCTTTATTATTTCATTTTTTAGGGGGCTCGGCGCTCGCTCTCCTAAAAAGTTTAATGTGATCGTTTTTAACAACCTTTATTATTTCATTTTTTAGGGGGCTCGGCGCTCGCTCTCTTAAAAAATTTATGCGATAACAAGATATCATTCAGGGGCATAATGCTCGCTCTTTAAGATACTTTGATTACTTGAAGTAGCAAAAATTCACTTCTGTGAAGTACAAAATGTATAGTATCCCTCGCTATTATGTGCGCAGGTCTTCTAATGTTTACAAGTATTCAAAAAATTGACTTGACCGAGGCCTACTCTCCTAGGTAGAACTTTCTTAACGCTGCAGCGTTCCAAGTGCGTGGCAATACTCGTCCTCGTAGATCTTGCAACTTATAGGTGTTGAGGCAGAGTTTAGTGATAACTTTGTAAGGTCCTTCCCAATTTATGCCAAATTTGCCCAGACCTTCCCTTGCTCGGCTAGCTTCGGTGCTTCGCAGGACTAACTCTCCTATTTGGAAGGACCTCGGTTTGACCCTCTTAGTGAAAGTTGCAGCGACTCTTTGTTTGTAAGCTGCTATCCTCTGGTATGCTCGGTCTCTTCTCTCTTCTATATTATCAAGATTGGCTCTCAACATGTCTTCATTGCTTGTCGTCCCTGCATGATGGACTACTCACTCACTAGGGGTCCCGATGTTAACAGGAAGGATAACCTCCATGCCATACGTTAGAGAGAACGGTGTTTCTCCAGTTGCTGTTCTGGGAGTTGTACGATAAGACCACAATATGTTTGGTAGTTCATCTACCCACGAGGAACCATTGCTCAGTACTCTGGTCTTGATCCCATCTATTATAGTGCGATTGGTGACCTCGGTCATGCCATTACACTGAGGATATGACACCGAGGAGAAACGGAGTTTTATATGCAACCCTCCACAGTATGCTTTGAATGCCTCGTAATTGAATTGTGTTCCATTGTCTGTTATGATTGTATGCGGTATACCGAACCGAGATATGATGCTCTTGTTAAAAAATTGGATGACTTGATTAAGCGAGATGGTAGCTATAGGCTCGACCTCGACCCCTTTGGAAAAATGATTGACCGCCACTATGATCCACTTCTTCTGATATTGTGCGGCAGGTAGAGGTCCGACTATGTCAACTCCCCACGTTGCAAAAGGACAAGTTGCCCTAATTACAGTCATCTCCATGGGTAGAACTTGGATGTTTCGTGCGTATGCTTGGCAGGCCTGACATTTTCGCACTAGTTCTTTAGCGTCCAACTCCATGGTCGGTAATAAAATCCTCGTAACTGAGCCTTTCTGACCACCGTGTCCTTCTTCTCATGGCCTTCACAAATCCCTTCATGTAACTCCCTCAATACATAATCGGCATCTCACCTTCCGAGGCACTTCTTCTAGGGATGCGAGGCAGATTTTCTGTACAGTTGTTGTCCCATTACCGCATAGTTGAAGGACTTTATCATAATTTTTTGTGCGTAGACCTCGTCCGGTGGGAGAACCGAGTCTTTTAAGTACGCGAAAATGGGCTCGTACCACTCAGGTTCGTCCTGACTCCCCCATGCTACCAATACTTCATTCACTGTTATGCTCGGTTTTGGCACGTCTGCTATCATGCATGCGACTAGTCCTTCATCATAAGGGTCCGAGGCTGCCTTGGCCAACCTATCCGCCTCATTGTTTAAGGCCCGGGATATATGCCGAACTTCTAATGCCGTTCTTTCCGCTCTTATTTGCGATACCAGGTTTTTAACAATAGCTAGATACTGCTGCATTGAGCTGTTTTTAGTGGCATAACCTCCTCCATATTGATTCACCACTAGTTTAGAGTCACTGCACACGCAAACTCTCTCTGGTTTAATGGCTTTGATGAGCCGTAATGCCAAAATAAAAGCCTCATATTCCGCGGCATTATTTGTGACTGGAAAGGATAACCGGGCTGCCTGGTTAATGACAATTCCTTCCGGGCCTTGCATGTGTATTCCTGCTCCTCCTATCCCTATAGTTGTACTACCATTAATAAAAACTTTCCATAGCTCTTTGGGGGTCGACTCCTCCATATCCGGTGGTGCTTCTTGAACAAAATCTGCTAAGACCTGGCCCTTCATTGCTCGCCTAGGTTCGAACCGAAGGTCAAACTCAGATAACTTCAGGGCTCACTCAGCCAATCTCCCTGATGTGTCGGGTTTTTGCAGCACACGCTTTAGGTTCAGATCGGTTCTCACCACTATGGTGTGGGACTGGAAATAATGGCACAATCGCTAGGACGTGATGATGACCGCATACGCCGCCTTCTCCAACCGAGGATACCGGAGCTCTAAATCTTTCAAGACCTTACTACAATAATAGACTGGATACTGATCGCTTCCTTCCTCCTTTACCAAAGCCATTCCTAGTGCCTCTTCAGAGGTACTGATATACAAATACAACATTTCACCCTCGTTTGGCTTACTCAGTAGGGGTGGACTTGATAGGAATGATTTCAAATTTTGAAAAGCCTTTTTGCATTCTTCCGTCCAGCAAAAATCCTTTGCTTTCTTTATCGCTTTGTAGAAAGATAGGCACCGACGTCCCGAGCAGGAGATAAACCGACCGAGGACGTTAATCTTGCCATTCAACTTCTGGACGTCGTTCAAGCTTTTGGGCTCGTCCAAGTCCATGATTGCTTGTATCTTGTCCGGGTTGGCTTCAATTCCTCTCTGGAAAACTAAGAATCCCAAGGACTTGCCTACTGCAATACCGAACACATACTTCTCAGGATTGAGCTTTAGATTGTCCGCTGAGAATCTCCAAGACCCGCTGAACATCGGCCGGGTGCTACTACAGGGTCTTACTCTTAATGACCATGTCATCCACATATAATTCCACCGTAGAACCTATGAGGTTGCCAAAAATTTTATTAACTAGCCTCTGGTAAGTAGCCCCAGCATTCTTTAATCCGAACGGCATGACATTATAGCAATAGGTTCCCTCATGCGTTATGAAGGCCATTTTCTCCACATCTTCTCTGGCCATAGGTATCTGGTTGTAACCTATTTTTGCATCTAGCATTGATAGGGCTTCAAATCCGGCCGTTGAATCTACAAAGGAGTCAATATTTGGCAATGGGTAGCTATCCTTGGGACAAGCTTTGTTGAGGTCAGTGAAATCCACGCACATCCTGTATGCTCCGCTTGCTTTCTTTACAAGAACTACATTCACCATCCACTTTGGGTATTGAACTTCCCTGATATGACCGATGCTTAAAAGCCGAGCGATCTCTTCTGAGATGGCATGTTGCTTCTCAAGGCCGTGGTTCCTCCGTTTCTGCTTGACCGGGGTAGCATCGGGGTTAACATTTAGTTTATGTTCCATAACAGACGAGTCTATTCCTTTAATGTCATGCTCGTCCCAGGAAAAGGCATCCCGGCATTCTCGTAGTACTCCTTCCAATTGTTTCTTTACGGCCGAGCTCAGGTCTGCCGCTACTTGCAGCGCCTTGCCTTGCTCAATGATGAACGTTTCTAACCTTCCATGAGGCTCTGCCCCTGTTGATTGCTCATTATTATATATTGGTGCCTCGGCTTTGAGTGAGGCGATATATGTCTTTTGTGCCAACTTCTGATTATCCCTTGTTATGACCATGCCTCTTACCGTAGGGATTTGCAATGTTAACTATCTTAAACATAAAACAGCTTCCGAGTCGCAAATTACTGGCCTACCCAACACCACATTGTACGCGAAGGTCATATCAACAACTAAGAACTTCGCGTTGGATCTCCATTTGATATCCTCATCCCCTATGGTTACTGGTAAGGTGACTGCTCCAAACACCGGGACCGGCTGGCCGCCTAAACCAATTACAAGGTTGGTTTCCAATCTGAGCTTGTTTGGGTTAACCTGAAGAGCATTGAAAGCTTCTCTCGTCATGAGATTGATCGAGCTGCCCGTGTCTACCAGAACTCTCTTAATAAGGAAGTTAGTAACCACAATTTCCACCACCAATGCGTCGGTGTAAGGAGCCGGTCGTGGTAGGTGGACGAAGCTGAAATATACTTCCTGGTCTCGGCCGCCACTGTTGCTGCTCGCTTTAACTTTTCTTTTTCGAGATACGGGCCCTCCTACTATGACATGGATCACTCCTCTCCTGGGCGGGCCCTCTCGGGCTCTCTCTTCCCTGGGGTGATTGGGCCTCTCTGCTCTTTCTTCTTTAGGATGATGCTCTTTTAGCTGGTCGGCTAAGAATCGATCTATCTTGCCTTCCATTGCCTTTTTGTTTAGTTCCATCATGAGGTGGTGGCATTCCTCAATGTTATGGCCTTCGGATTTATGGAAATCGTAATAAGTCCCCGATTTCCCTGTTCTCCTCGGTTTCGGTGGGTACTCAATATGTTGTCGTTGCTTTTCAATCTAGTATAATACCTCTTTCTTGGGAGCTCTTAACGGGATTAAAGCCTTCGGGGCTTCTCTTGTTTGGTAATCTGTACGGGGTGCAAAACGAGGCTTTGCTGAGGATGCGGGAACCGACTGCTGCACTTGTTCGTTCATGCCTGTTTGTCGCTGGTGTGTATCGTAAGTGACCCATCCCCGAGCTCGGCTCATCATGCCCGCTAAAGAGGTAGGTCTCTTAGTGAATAAATCTTTCTTCAGGTATGCACTTCTCGTGTTTTGGGCCAGGATATCCACTGCCATATCCACATTGCATCCTTTGATATGCATGCGTGTCTTCTGGAATCTTTCCACATATTCTCCCAGGGGTTCGGACTTTCCTTGCTTTAACAATTGGAGCTCTTGAACAGTTCAGGTTTGAGGAATGGGTGTAATGAAGAAGTTACAAAATTACTTAGCCAACTCATTAAAGTTTGTTATAGAGCCTGGTTTTAATGACTCAAACCAGAAGAGTCCTGGACCGACCAGAGTTGACGGGAACAGTTTACACATCATAGAATCGGTGGCCTCGGTTGTGAAGAGGCTTTGTCTAAATGACTTGACATACTGCGTTGGATCGCCCTCACCATTGTATTTTGGCAGCATAGGGTAATTGAATTTTTTGCTGAAGGGCTCCTTCATTACCTTTTGAGAGAATGGGGTGTCGGCTGCTTCTACATCAGGATTTACAAGGTCAATACCCACATCTACGAACATGCTCCGAACTCGCTTCAAAAACTTATTTAAGAGTACCTCCTCATCTACCCCCGCCATTCGCGGCTGAACGCCCACCGTAGGCTCATGAGTCTCTTCAGGTATCCTTGAGACGTTCATAGGTTCCCTTGTGGATCGTACAGAGGCTCGAGACGACTGAGGTGAAAGTGACCTATCACGATGGCGGCTGCGAGACTCGCGCTCCTGCGGGTTTGTGGTTATTGTCCTCTGTCGACCTCTACTTGAGCCGACTTCCGATTCCAAATTTCTAACATGTCGGCGTTCCTCCTGCCTTCGGGAGTGAATGGGGCTTCGAGATCTCTCCCTGTCCCTCATTACTCTCTCCCGGCCTAGAGATGCCGAGGTCGATTGGTTCCGGACCTATGGGGTCGGTTGAGATGCATCTCTTCTATATGCTAGGCTTCCTAGCTTCGACTGATTGGCTGCAGATCGAGTATCTACAGAGTCACTCCAGAAAAGTCTTCTCTCTAGACCGAGGAGTCTCTTTTAGCCTTCAAGAATCTGAGCCATCTGTGCATTCATTCTATTGACCGACCCCTGGACTTCTCCTATCATATACATGCTCTGCTTGGTCAGCGTAGCTAAGATCTTGGTTTCCACAGGTGTATCTTCCTGCTGACATAACTCGAGCTACCTATCCATCTCGACAGATATTGGTACAAAGGGTATTTCCTTCCCCATGGAGTCTGTGGGGAGGCTTGGATTATCCGCCATAGGGGCTTTACCCTTGTCCCGTGCTTGGCCCACCCGACCCCGTGCAGGGCGAGGAGAATCATGGGTTGAACTGGACATGGTCACCGAAGTATCAACCCCATCTTGGCGCTCCAGCGGCTGCTTTGAGTTATCCTTCGTTCTCATTACGGAAAAAGGGTTTAGAAATTATGTCTATGACTAAGCTCATAAACCAAGGTCACGGTCCACGCTCACCGCACCACTTGATAAAGACCGATCCCTTTGAGATGACCTTCAGAAGATAATCAAACCTGCAAGACAAATCGAGGTTAGAGGGGCTAAGCCGGGCTGACCGGCGTAGCCACTCCGATGTCGAAGTTGGTCATAGAAAGAGAAGGTGATGAAGTGTAAGAAAGTAGAGTTGTTATTGGTTACCTCATGCGATGGGCTATGTACCTTATATAGGGCTAGATCAGCTGAGTCCACTACTGCCAGGTATCCAGCCTGATGGCTGTTGGGCCTTATACTTAGGCCTTGTGTGCGCCTCTTGGGCCTTAATGGATTAATGGGCTAAATATTATATATTGATATCAAACTTCAAATGTGTTAAATTTAAAAAAATAATCAAATATTGTCAAACAAACTGTCAATCTGATGACGGCGGTAACTGGAGCGCGGTTAGTTGATTAGCATCCAAACATTCTAAAGTCCGAACCGACTGTAATTCAAACATCAGACTTGAAATTCTACTTGGATTCTAATAACCAGTTTGAACAAGGGTTTCCTCAAACCAATCAATCCCTTTATATATATGCATCTCAAAACCCCCAAATTCGAAGAAATTACTCTCTTACGCATCATAATTGAGCTTTTTTAATTTGAAATATATATGGTTTATCGGTTTCTTTTTTGTTTTCTTACAATGGAAGAAGAAAACCAGAAACCGATTATATAACATAAATAATCTTATAGACAGTCCTATATCTCTAGTGGAGAAAGAGTGAAAGCTCAAGATCGAGGACTTCCACTTTCCAACAACAGTAGCGGGAATCTAGCTTGAGAGGAATATCACATGAGTTGTTTTCTTACCACCATTAACTGATGGACAAGAAGATATTTATCTTATACAAAAAACAACAGAGAGACTCGAATTCTCTCAAAGACCAAACTCTCAATAAATATGGTAGCTCCACTAACACAAAAAAATATATTGTATTTCCCAAAATCAGAAA
>CAOJBI010273746.1:0-11526 GCA_948277035.1 Euphorbia corollata
TTGCTAAGACGAAGAACAGATTCTTCTCTCTTTGTTTTTTTTTTCCTGAAAAGCCACTTCGCTTGGCATATCAAATCAAAGCCCTTCAATTTAACCGCTTTTTAAATCCGGATTTCAAATCCGTCCTGCAAAATCAATAAATTATAAACAAAGGCCCACTTTTTTCATTTATTACAAAAGAGAATCACTAACGATATATCAATGCTTAGAAACTGGAAACGTGCGTGCGAGAGTGCTCTTAAGACTTGACCTTTAAGCTTTCAAATCCTTCGGATTAGGCCTCACTAATCTCTGTAAGTTTCGGTTTTATTCCTCTTTAATGCTATTACATCTCTGTTTCTTCCTAATTTTCATTAATTTTCGCTGAATTGCTCTTTTTTTTCTGTCCTGTTTGACACTTATGCTGTGGTTCACAATTGCTTTTCAAATAGTTAGGGTTTGGAATTTTTAATTTGTTTTTGTCGCGTTGTTTTTTCACGAATTTGAATTATCCATCCTCTGTTTGGTTTATGTGGATATGCCGCAAAATTGAAGATGAAATAAATCTGTTGGGTTTGAATAGGGACTTTTAATTGCTGTCATTGAACTCGAACATTTTTAAATTGAGGTTAATAAGTACAATTAGTTTTATTCAGCTTAGTTTTGACGCTTACTCTGTAAGAACAGGGCACGATGGACTTAAAAATTTGAACTTTTCCCCCATATATAATTTGCTACACGTTGAACATTTGCCAATACTAATGTCTTTCGCCTGTTTTGGATCTTGTAAGTGCATGTTGGCTGCCACTTTACAGGCGTTCTCCGTGTCATCTACTGGAGTTTCTTATTGTTCATTCTCTTCTATGTTTTTTTTCTTTAGGACATCTCATTTTGTTCTGCCTTCCACTTGAATGTTTCATTCTTCTAGGTTTTTTTCTTGTTACTTAATACTTTTAGTAACTTCTAATCTTCTATTAAAGATAGCATTGCAAAATAATGTTGGATAGGAGACTTGGCTGTATAATAATTGGTTATCATGTATTATGTATAACAAAACCAAATTTTTGTGGGGAAAGAACCAAGTTGATGCATTAGTTGTAGGATATTATTTGTTAGGGGGCATATGATTGTATTATGAAAATTTTCATCTTCTTAAAATGAAAGCCATAATCAATATGCTGATACTTATGACTTATGAATGAATATGAATTTTTTTCTGCTTTTTGGATTTTGTCGGTATGTAGACCCACCTGATTCTTTTTTTCAGGGTAAAGAGTATATTTTCGAATAACATTCTATTTCAGATTGGGCTGCTAATGGGTGAGGGAGAAAGTGAACCGAAAATTCCAGAGGTTGAAGCAAATGGAACAAGTGCATCACATAAATCTGATCCAGTTTTGACAGATAGAAAAGGAGAAAATAATGAAGTGGAAGACATGGACGACGACACAAAAGAAAACAAGGAAACCGGGGCTGAGAAGATGGATGAAGACCCCAAGGTAAACAACGAAAAGGCAAGCACAGAAGAAAAAGACAATATGGGGAAAGATGAAGAAAAGGAGCAACCTAAAACTGAAGGTTTGCAAGAAAAGACTGCGCCAGAAGGACATTCAGTGCTTGAAGAAAAGGAGGATATCAAAGAAGTTGAGGAGGTGGATGGTTCTGAAGAGAAGGCTCCAAAGGAAGAGGATGAAGTTGATGGTTCTGAAGAGAAGGCTCAAATGGCGGAGGAGGTTGATGGTTCTGAAGAGAAAGAAGAGAAGATTGAAGAGGTTGGTGGTTCTGATGAGGAAGGTGAGAAGGCTGAAGAAACTGAGGAAAAGGTGTTGAGGAAACGCGGGAAAGGGAAGAGTGGTGGGGAGAAGAAGAATGACAAGGAGAAAGTTGAAAAGAAGGGAGAAGCGAAACAGAAAAAGGAGCCAGATGTAAGGACCCCTGCCTCTGACAGGCCACAACGCGAGCGAAAAACAGTTGAAAGGCTAGTCATTTCTATTGAGAAAGATGCTGGCAAAGAATTTCAGATTCAAAAGGTTTAATTCTTGTTATTTTCTTTCATTTAAGTTATTAATTATCACGAAGCATTTCATGCTCAGTTTTGTAATATGTTTTGCACATTATATGGGTATTTAACCTCTGTAAAATTGACCTTGGAAATTGCAGGGCCGTGGTATCCCACTGAAAGATATACCTAATGGTATGGTCTATTTCTTAATTTCTTATACATCTTTGTTGGTTCATGAGTATGGTTTTGCAACTTGTTGCCATTTTTTCTTCTTCATTTGGTTATGTTGTTTGATTTAAATCGTCACTTGAATATGATTTAACTCCAGTAGCAGGATTGCTGTTAATCTGTCGTACAGTCAAGTTAGAAACCATATAAGTATACTTTAGCTTCCTTCCCAGTCCTAAAAATTTGGGTTTGGGAATTGTTGGGCCTATTCTAGATCTTTTGATTTCTTCCAGCCAATTAATTGAAAGAAATTGAGCCCTTTTTTGTGTTGAGCCTTTCTTTATGGTTAAAAATGTCAGGTCTTGGAATCATCCTCTCAGAATCATGTATCATGTGCTGAAGTGAAACTCTGGGTCAGGCATACGTGATATATAGTATGTGGAAGTTTGTATTGATGTGTACTTTATGACAAAATAATAGTCAGTGGAAGCATCTAATGGTTTAAGTTCTACATTGTTTTTGCAATAATCTTGATTTTCAGACAACTGAGGAAGAAAATAGGCTCTTTTATGTTCATTTCTTCCTTTAGAAAGAGGGAATTTTTTTGTTTACTCTGCTTAAGTTGGAAATGTCTTCAAATGCCTTGGGCAATTGTAAGTTTTGTAGACTTTGGTATGAGTTCCAATGGACATTATTTTTTGCAAAGTTTACAACATGATTGAAATCATGAGGTGATATTTCTTCATTGCAAATTTGCTGCTCAAAGGACTTCTCTTTTATTTTCTATATGCATGACATTTTGTCATTTTCTGAAGCAAATGACTAATACAAATACTTATTTGTCCTCAGTTGCATTCAAGTTATCCAGGAAGAAGACTGATGATACATTTAAGTTACTTCATTCAATTCTCTTCGGGAGGAGAGGGAAGGTAATCCAACTTCTATAGTCTATTCTTGTTTGGGCTACTTATAGTCTGTTCTTGTTAAGGATGTGTAAATGCTCTATGACATTTCAACAATTTACATATGCGAGTTTATATTCTTTGTTTTCGCAGGCAGTTGAGATCAAGAGTAATATATCCCGGTTTTCTGGTTTTGTATGGCATGAAAATGAGGTAAGGAATGTGACTAGTTCAATGATAAATTTCTTTAGACATGTTATTTGATAAGTTTAAGGAAATAGTTCTTCACTTGGTAAATCTCAGAATATGCGTGACATGATATTTGTTGTTGACTAGTTGGTGTTATTGTTACTAATGATCTTCTATTATTTTTGCAGGAAAAGCAGAGGAATAAAGTAAAAGAAAAATTTGACAAGTACAACAAAGAAAAATTGTTGGAATTTTGTGATGTACTTGATATACCTGTTTCCAAAGCAGCCACAAAGAAGGTGAATTCACTTATATGATGTTATATCTTTAATGCAGACCTAACTCCTTACTTCTGAGATATTGAATGCTGCGTGCTAAGTTTTTTTTTATTTTTCTGATGTTGCCGCATGGTATAGCATTTATCTTAATATCCTCAATGTTTTACTATTAGTTAAATTAGCTGTTGGTCTTAATGCATTGGAAAATACACGTGCAGGAAGATGTTGTTGTAAAACTGATAGACTTCTTGTTGGCCCCTCATGCTACGAGTAAAGTGCTACTGGCAGAAAAGGAGAAGGTTTCTCCATCCATTTTCCTCAATTTTTCAGATTTTAAGATGCTAAATTTTACTAGTTGTAGCTATAACATTTGACGTTTTACTATTTGTTAGGAAAGCAAGAGCAAAAAGCGCAAAAGAGTGACAAAAAGCTCAACCTCCAGGGGTTCATCTTCAGCTCATTCAGCAAAGGTATATTTCTGTTTCACAGTGTCAGGTTATCTTTTTTCTATGCATAAAATTCATTTATTCCAGGATATCTGGTTGGTTCTTAAGATGGATGATTATCTTATTAACAGTTTGTCGTGGACTTCCATCAATTGTGTGCTTTTTCCGCAGATTTTTGGCCTGATCCCTTGTTAAGTTATTCATGCCATTTTATTTTAAGTGATGACAAACTGTGAACATGATATTCTGGAAATTGATCCATTGAAGAGTATTTCAAAGCTAGTTGTTTGATGCCATATATCATTGGATATTCAGGCTTTCCATTTTTTGAGTCCTTGGGATCATTTCTTTCTCTTGTATAATTGTTGTGTGGCTATATATGCTCTACTCTAGCTATATTGCGTTCACATCTCATTTGAAAATGTGTGGGAAATTCAACAGAGCCGCAAAAAGGCTGGAGATGCTTCAAAAGCTGTTGAAAGAGAAGTTGATTCTGAAGACGAGTCTGAGGAAGAAAAAGAAGAGGAAGAAAATGAAGAGGAGAATGAAAATGGAGTTGCGGAGAAATCCGATACTGAGATGCCTGAGCATTCTGAAAGTACGCAGAATGAATCTGAAGAGGTAGAAGAATCTGAAGAAGATGTTGGCAAACGCAAAAGAAGCAAAAGAAAACCATCTGAGAAAAAGAAATCTGCTGGAAAAGCTGAAACCAGGAAAACTACAACTCCCAGAAAATCCCGTACTCCAAAGAAGGCTGTAGCAAAAAAATCATCACCAAAACATTCTGAAGGTGATGATGACTGTGATGCAGGTAAAAAGGTTTTCTCGAGGAAGAAAAAAACTGGAAAGGAGAAGTCCTCAACGCCCACAAAATCCCCTTCCAAGGAGAAATCAGGTAATTTTGCTTGTTACCAGTCTATTCTTCTCACCTGGCACCTTAAGCATTTTAATCTACTTGGTGAAAAGAAGTCTTGTATAGATTTATTAATTCTTCAATTTTGGGAACTTTTCATAAAAATTATGTGTACCCATTAACTGAAGTTTCCCAAATGTCGCTTTTCTTGTATTTAGGGAAAAAAGCTGCAAAGGGGAAGGAAAACGCTGAAGTCAAGGAAGAGACATTAAAACCAACTGATGATGAGCTTAGAGATGCAATTTGTGAAATTTTTAAGGAGGTGGATTTTAATACGGTAAGCTCTGATACTGGTGCATGCTTCCTTGTGCTTCTGTAAATTTCCCAATTTGAAAACAATATGCCTTCCCCCATTTTAAAGGGGATGGATGAATTTTATCCTTTTTCTTGAATATTTAATATTTTGACAAACTAAAGATGTAATTTGCGTTTTGCAGGCTACCTTCACTGACATTCTGAAGCAGCTTGGTATGCTTTCCACTATATGCCATTTGATTAAATTCTATGGTTTTCGTTAAATTAAGAAGTTTGGATTGATATAACAATTGCTTAAACTTGCATCCACTGACTCTTCAATTAGACTTTATCAACAATTTAATTATTTAGCTTGAAATGACCCTCATGTATCAGATGCTTCCAAAAATGATTTCTGCATTTCAATAAATGGATAGCATTATTATGATCAAAACCGGAATACACACCTCTAATCCCTTTTCTTTTTGGCAAACTGGAAATAAGGACCTCTCTGCTTTGATTGTAAATGCAGCTGGGCGATTTGATACTGATCTGACACAAAGAAAGTCATCCATAAAAGTAATGATTCAGGAAGAGCTGACTAAACTTGCAGACGAGGGTGATGACGAGGATGGCGAAGAGAAGGATGAAAACCAGCCTGCTGCTGGTAAAGAGGTTGAAGCCTAAAACTCTTCACAATCACTCGGAAAAAAAATTTAATTTAGTAAAATTTATGTATTTGTAATCATCACATATACTTGTTTTAGCCTTTTGCGGAATCTAGCTAGCTATGTAAGTTATGGTTAGTGTTGAAGTTGACAAGACTAATGATTTTTAGGAAATGTAAAGGAGTAACCGCAGGTTAGCACGTGTTGTTATGTACACATAATAAGCGTAAGATGTGGGAATCTTCTTGCCTCAGTTTAACAACCTTTTAACATTGGTGTACTATGCAGTTGTTTTTATCTTTTTTTTTTTGGGTTGATGATTATGGGATAAGTATCTTATCGTTTGCTCGACATTAATGTTAGCATAGTGAAAAATCGTAGCAAGCACGATATGTGGGATTTTGTGGTGGATTTATCTCTGATGGGTAGCTATCCTTGTATTGGTATAAAATTTGAATTAATCTTTTGTTGTACAGACCAAATAATAGGAAAATGCCTGAATGTGAGAGTCAACTCAAATGATCGATGGGCAAGCATTAATAAAATGAATGATAATAGATCAATTTCTGCTGGCTGGGGAGTATAATCAGTTGGCCAGTGTTGTAATTCATAGAAAAAAACTAACTTAAATAATGTTACTACTTTTTATGGTCCACTGTACTAATTTAATATGCCTCTTAATGCTGTTTATTTTGAAAAAGAAAGTACATTGCCCATTGTAATCTAGAATTTTACTATTATATAAGCGGGTTTTGTGCAAAGATCTTAGAATTAGAAACTCAAAACAATTACACTAGATGTAGTTGGAGTAGGAAGGAAATGGTAGTGAGAAATATTGATAGGCCTAAAGCATTTGAAATTGTAACATGGTTATTTTAATTAAGAGGTGAATCTATAATGGATCAGACCTCGGCCAGATATGATATCTGGTCAGCTAATGAATACGCATAGGTTTAAGTTAAAGGCTAAAGACTCGCTTGTAGTTGCAGTTATTCATCTCCTTTAGCACACTCATTACAAACATTGATTTACATCTTCGTATTCTGAATTTCATCATTAGTTCCTAAACTTGGGTATCTATTAAAAGACTCACTAGTTCATAGCAAGTGAAACTCCAAAAATACTTAGACAATATCTACAGGGCATCTGTTCAGTTAGAGGGGGGGCTCGATCTCAAAACACGCAACACAAAGGTACAACTTTACCACAGAATACAGGAAAAATGATGAATGATGAAGTTCAACGTTATTTGAGCCCTTGGCATTCAATCACGCTAAATAGAGTCCGTCAACTATATAGATCTTGTGCCGCAATAAAGCTCTTTAAAATGGTTTCTTATCCTGACATTATTAAAATCACTAGCATAGCATCCAATGAACCCCAAAAAAAAAGATTTTTTTTTTAAAAAAATTCTTTTCAAAGTGGAACAAGGATGTGGGGTCCTAGGATGAGTCTCATGTTCCTAAAAAAAATTAAGAAACACATGTTACTAAAAAAAAGTGGCACGGTGAAATAAATTTTGGATATGAGAACCGAAATGCTTTGACAAGATAAGAATTTAGTTTGGCATTACTTTCCACTGCCACAAAAACTACTTCCCGCATGCTCTCTCCAGAAGCATATAGAACACGTTTTTGGGAAAAAGACATGGAAAGTAAGGAAACAATAACTCCAAACAGGTGCAAGCACATAAAAATCTTGAGCAAAAGCACACGTGGCAGAACAAAAATCTGATCAGCCATATTCATATATACAAAATAGTATTTGTACAATTCTCAGGGCTTTAAAAAACTGCCGTTGTACAAATACAAGGTAAAAAAGCTAATACAAAAGAAACTGCAAAGGCCAATCTGGAGGTAAAATCAAAACTAAAACAAAAGAGCTAGAAAGGATACAACAGAAGCTAGCTAATTAAAAATGAAACATCATCATCATCAACCTCTAATCTAAATTCCTATATTACATCACATTCAATAGGTAATCCAGACATTTAGAGACAGACTTCAGCAAGTTCAAGCCAAAACATAATCCACAACATTGATTTCATCGACTGTTATTTTAACTCATATAAATGTCCAAGGGTAATTTAACAACTTAATACCAAAAGATCCACTTCTACATCAATCCAAGCAAAAGAGTAGATGTGCAAGTAGAAATGAGATCCCCTCGTCATCTCCATCGATATCAGAACTCCGTCCAACAGCTTTCATCCTCAAATCCAATATGCCCTTCAAGCTAACAATAAGTAAACATCGTGAGATACAGACACTGAGCCATCTTGCTAGTTTATCTGAAAGCACAAAACTGTCACTTCCTACCCATGATATCTTCACCTAGAAACTAAAAAAGTATTTACACGTATGTGCCACAACATCCATGCCTATGTAACAACCAACATTTCTCATTTTAACAAAAAAAACAAGTTACACAAAACTAGTTCATTATGATCACCATTCAAGATTATTGCATTAATGTGATAAGTATAGAACCAAAGATCTTCTCATTGACATGCCAAAACCAAATCTCGGTTAAAGGGACATGTGTGTTTAATTATTTGGCACATGTTATCTTATCCAAGGTCATAACAAAGCACACCGTGTACAATAAATTGATGAAATCTTGTATGTGCCAATATAAGTAACCAAATCCAATACCAACGACAATTATCTCCTAAAATGCACAACAAAATACATTCACCAGACAAAAGAAAAAAGGTTTCAAATCTTTACTGCATTAGAAAATCTACTCCAAAGATACTCCAGTGGTAACGACGACAAGAGATATTTCATTTCACATGCGTAAACTCATGCCAGGTTATGGTCCTCATGTTCTGAGTTGTGCGGGATACAAAGTGTACACAATAGTTTAGAAATTCAACACAAGTTACATATGAGCTCCACCTCATGCTACTTACAACAGCCAGACTCAATTAATATAGCCAATTTAACTTTTAAGTGACAATTGACAAGGTAAAGTTGTGATCCGATATAATAGTACCAAAATAATCAACAGAAAAACAATTCAACAAGATTGGAAATACTTGATGTTGCATAAGCACTTTAGAACATGTAAGACATTGGAAATTACGAATATTGTAGATAATCATCACAGCAAAAATCAGACACGACGCTTTAAAATAATTTTGGTGATAAAGCTAGCACCTGAGAGTAATTCACTTAGTATACATAGTTACACACACGTGCACTTTAAGGACTACTGAGGCATTCAAAAGCATAATATTACAAGCCATACATGAACACAGATACACATAGATACTTAATAACTTACTCTTTGTGCATCATAAGGGATCGATGCTGCTACAGGGTGAGGCATATGAAGAAATTCAGACAATGAACTGAGAAACTGCCATCCAAGAAACGATGAATCCAGGAACATCTCTTGAAAAAACTGAAACCATAAGATAGTTTGTTTTCTTTCCGATTTGCTTCTAAGAAGATTACCTTAAGTAATAGACATGTAACACATCTACTCAGATGTAAGTCGCCTCCTCTTCCCATAATCAGCATCTCTTGATCTTGATCTATGCTCCTCTTGAGATATTCTTGATTTGTTGTGAGCCCTTGATGGCCTACCCCTATCCCAATCATCATCATGCTCTGCTTCACGATCCCTGTACCTGTGATGATCAGCATATCTGTCACGATCTTCCCTATAACGATCGCGGTCTCTGTCCCTATCACGGTCCCTTTCTCGTTCTCGATCACGATCTCGAGAACGTTCCCTGTCTCTTTCACGCTCTCTCTCCCTTTCTCTACCAACATCCCTGTCATCGCGATGCTTTCTTTCTGACCAATCCTGATCACCAGAATCTTTTTCTCTAGGTACATCTCTGTCATATCCTGATTCCCTATCATCGCGGTACTTCCTATCGGAAGATCCAGACCAGTCTCTTTCCAAAGCCCTATCTTTATCCTTCCCTGTGTTCTGCCAACCTCCTCTATCATGACTGACTTCGCCGTACTGATGATCAGAAGCAGCTTCTTCGCCATAACTTGACTCACCAGCTCTACCCCCACCATGGTCTTCACCTCCCCATCCACCCATACTAGGATCTGACCACATTCCCATGTTAGGGCCATCAACACCACTTGTTGGCATCATTCCCATTCCAGCCATTGGCATCCCGCGTCCAAAAAATGCAGGATTTACATGAGGCGCTACGCCAGGTAGCCCCACACCTCCAACAGGTGGAAAGGATGACAACATTCCCGAAAAGGGAGGCGTAGGTGCCCCAGGAAATCCCCCATAACCTCCGATTCTCCCCATTGGTCCTCCAAATGCTGGATCAAAACCTTGGCCCATCATAGAGTTGGGATGCAATAAAGGAGGGGTGGCACCGATTCCCTGACCAAATCCATTTCCAGCATTCCCCATTATACCTCTTCCGCCCATGCCACCACCAGCCCTGTTCCTCATTGGACCAACAGGCCCTCTACCACCCATTCCTTGCCCATTCCCTCTCCCCCAATTACCTCTCCCGAATCCTCTATTACCATCTCCACCCTGATAATTACCACCAGTTGCAATAGCACTACCAGTGCCAATACTAGGGCCACCTGCAGGACCAGTCTTTCCCCCATCATTAATCCCTCTTCTTGGTTGTGAAACTGCAGTCTGTGACATCTGTTGATTCCTGTTAACCTGAGCCTCTCCCATTTTCTTCACACTGAAAGGTGATGCAAACGCCACGACGCAAGGCCTTCCATTAAACATATGTCCATTCATACCTTCCTTACAAGCAGCAGCTGCTGCAGGATCATAGAATTCAACTTGACAGTACCCTTTTGACTTTCCACTTGCCTTCTCATCAAAAAACTTTACTTCCTTTACAGCACCATACTTGCATAACTCAGCCTCCAGCTCAGCATCGGTTGTCCACCAATGCAAATCCCCCACAAACAATATAGTTCCCCCTCCACCACTGCCAACAACCACCGGACCAGTACCATTGCCAATCGTATTTCCTCCATTTACATTTCTTACCATATTCTCATTCGGTAAGATTCCCATAGTCCCCGTAGCAACAACACTGCCATGAGATTGCTGGCTAACATTACCTTGAGCACTTAAACTATTAACGATATTGTTGCTGATAACGTTGGCACTATTATTCGGCTGCTGTTCAATCTCGCTCACCTTGACAGAACTCTGCCCAAATTCAACCCTAAGCCCACCCGACACAGCAGGTGGTCCTTTCGGCCCAGTATCACTCCCTTTATTACCTTGGCTTTCGTATCCAGAAACCCTAGGGACACTACTGTCTACAGGCACGCTACTACTAGGATTTGGAGCTATTACAGCAGGTGACTCGCTTTTTTTCTCAACGTTAATATTGCTATTGGTATTATTGATATTATCCTGATTTTGAAACCCTAAATCATCAGTTTTTCTAAGAGATTGTAAGAAACCCTCACCGACATTGACGTCGTTGTAAAGATCTTCATAGTCGTCATCCTCTTCGCCCAAAAATCCATCATCTGCGACTGCTGAAATGGCCTCGTTGCGGTGGAACTGGTCCAAATTGCCTCCGCCCTCGCCTTCGTTCATGGCCGGGTCTTAAGGTGCGTAGGGCTTGGTGCTGTAAAGAAAGAGATGTGCGTAATCGAAACGGTGACTGTGAGGGACTTTAAGGAAACCAAATATGAATGGTGCAGAAAATATTAGATCTCACCTGATAAAAATCGTATTCAGATGTAAGAGAGAGATAGAAACCCTAATCTGGACAG
>CAOJBI010273817.1:0-12490 GCA_948277035.1 Euphorbia corollata
ATGCACCAAATACCTTTTATATAAGTATACCAATATTGCATTTTGGTATATTTTAAGCACTAGCAATGTTGTTTATGTATACCAAACAATCATTTTTATATACCAATATACAAAAATCGACTAATATGTATACCAACAGACACTTTTATATACCAAAAATCGCCTAATATGTATACATACACTTATATATACCAAATTGTTTTCTTTTATACGAATCTCACTTCAAAGTATACTTTTATGTATACATATATATAACGTTACTGTTTTTCGCAATGTTGTTTATGTATACCAAACAATCATTTTTATATACAAATATACAAAAAATCGACTAATATGTATACCAACAGACACTTATATATACCAAAAATCGCCTAAAATGTATACAGACACTTATATATACCAAATTGTTTTCTTTTATACGAATCTCACTTCAAAGTATACTTTTATGTATACATATATATAACGTTAATGTTTTTCGAAATGCATAACAATCTCCCTCAACATCCCCATCACAAAATCTGAACATTTATGATATACCAATGTGGAAGAACATAGGCAAATCACAAATCACTAAACTAGGTCACATTAAACTAGGTCACTGCATTATCAGTAAACTACTCGTTCACTGTATATCAGTAAACTAGGTTACAAATCACATGCAAGATGAAATTCTGTACCTGTTCATTTGATATTCTCGTTCTCGACTTCACATCACCTTTTGATTTCATGATGATTTCGACTTACTCGTGATCGGTAACAGACGGGTTGGCCGGAATTCGTAATAAGGAAACGAACTGCGACAACGGTGACAATTTCCAGAGGTTTGCAGCGACAACGACGATACCGGAGGTTTCGAATCAAAAGAAGTTTTGATAGTGTAGGAGTTTGCTTTGCGAGTAGAAAGAATACAGAATTTGGGTTGAATTGGGAACGACAGTTCGAGGTTGAATAGGGAGTTTCAATTTGTTTCCTACTCTATTCCTATTTTAGCGGGATTATACGTGATTTGGAGGGGTAGTTTTTTTTTTTATTAAAATGGGTATTTTATGATTTAGTATTTCTTATTGTGGTATTTCTTAATTTCTTATTTCTATACCATAAAAACCTATCCTATAGGAGGCTGTTTATAAAAATTACCCAAAATATTATTTAAACAATCATTCCGCATTCTAATATCATTTCAATACCATGCACAAACAACCTCCAAAAGTGAATACAACCTCCAAAAGTGAATACAACTCAATATCATTTCATCCCAAGCATGAGATTCAATTCCTCTCTTTTACTTTACCATGAAATGCCCTACCCCAAACAAAACCTAAATGATGATAAGATTTTTACTGGAACTAACATTTCAATTTGTTTCACTTTCAGGACTAAAATTGATACATTACATATTTTATCCTCCAATTCAATCAATGAATACAAGTTTCCTTTTCACCTTTACAATTTATAAGGATTTGCAAGTTAACAAAAACAATCAAAGAAAAGCATCAATAAAACAATCAAAGAAAAGCATCAATAAAGGAGATTAATGATAAAAAAACAGAATTTATTAATTAACCAAGCAAGTAGAATTGAAACAAATTGTCAATTTTAGCCAGAGATATTACCTGTAAACATTAATATTTGGAATAAAAACAAAAGGAAAAATTTGTTCACTAGTCTGTTGAAACTGGAAACAGAAACAAATGGAGTAGTGGCCGGCCACGTTTAAAGCTCTGTTTCTGACTGCGGCTTGCTGACGACGGTAATTTGAGGTGGTGGTAGAGGCCTTGACGACATGGAATTGAAAAGTTGAGGTTGGGTAAGGCTGTAAAGAGTAGCAGCATAAAAGAGGGACCGAGAAATTCAAACTAATTCATTTAACCAAAACGACATTGTTTTGAAATTTAAAATTAAAAACCAAACGAGATCGTTTTGGTATTATTAGGGCTAAAAACTAAAAGAAAGAATATAACATAGGACTGTTGTAGAAGATGAGTTGCTGGCAAGGTTTGGCAACGGAGGCGGCAGGTAACCAAGAGAGTAGGCGACATTAGTAGTAATATGGAGGAGAGGTTACAATATCCGGCGATACCGCGATAGGGTAGGCGGTTGCTCACCTTCACTATTCCCTGGCCCCGCCTCTGGCTTGAATACCTGACTTTTCATCAAGACTTTATCAAAATAATTAAAGAAAAAACATGAATTCATAATGTATTGAATTTATGAACAAATGATAAAGGCCGCTATCAATTTCTCGTTGGAAAAAAAAAAGAATACATCTTTGAAAAATTAAATTAAATAAAAGATTACTCATGACGTTCGATGGGCAAATTAATGCTCTTTTAACAAGTTCAAAGATTAATAATAATAAGTGAAAGTTCAAACACAAGGGCAAAACATGCACTACTCATAGATTTTATATGCAAGTATGCTTTTAGGCTGGCTGGTAGGAATAATGATATATCATATTTTGGTTATTTTCAGACGGATTTACTCGTTCGAAACATTGCCAGCCAATTCTCCATTTAACTCCCACGGGCTGGGTAAAGTCGGGTCGGGTCTTGGGCCTTTTGTGATATCTGTTGTAACCAAGCCCAGAGCAATCCAATTCAACTATTACTAAACATAATTAGTTTTGTTTTAATCAAAAGTATTAAATCAATTAAATAAAATAACTTGTTTAATTTGACTTTAAAATATAGATGAATAACGGGTTACTCAGTCTGTTACAAATTAACCATTAGTTTACTATTTATTACCATTGGGTCGATAATATGAGGTTTGATTCAATGGTGATAAAAATAAAGGTTATTTTGCATGTATGCTCCAAAAATAATAGTTTACAATACAAGAAAACACATTTTCATTTTATAATATATGCTTGCTTTGTTATTTTACAAATAATTTGTCATCTATAACCAATGCGTCAAATTACATCACTCATCTAGAACACTTACGGGCTCGTTTAGTTGATAGAATGACTATATCATGAAATGGAAGAAAAACGAATAAAAATGATAAAGTACTCACCTAGGATACGGATAATAGCTATTCCATCCGCACGCAGATCCTTAGCTAAATGCTTTACACTTTTTCATTATTTTTTCTCCTATTTCATTTCATGAAATAACTATTCTTTCTACCAAACGAGCCCCTAAAATTTTAGCAATGATAAAGAGTATTAATAGAATCGGATGGAATGGTTGGGAAAAGAAGAGAAGCAAAAAAGTAATATCAGCCCAATAGTATGATAATTAATTGTATTTTAGATTTTATGTGCATTAAAATATGCTAATAAACTCCAAGTATCAATTACTCGGTGTATAGCGCCTTAGAAATCCAGATTTTGCAAGCAGAAGCAAGGCTCCTGCTCAAAGATTAAAGAAAAAGCTCAGGTATATACAGAGTCACCCCAATACAAACATTTGTATTTTGTGTTGCTGTTTTTATCTAAAACCAAAAACATGACAGCAAAATGCAGATAATTTTCCGTCGCCCGCCATTTTGGCGAACAACAGGAACATCCAACAAAGAAGGCTCAAATACCACAAACCAAAACCTATACACTAGTCCATTTAACAAACTCCTCTCTCTCTCTCTCTCTCTCTCTAGACTGCATTATATCTAAGCGAACAGTGGGTTATTAGAAGGTCGTGGGTACGAAACTTTGGCAGCACTAGTATCCACTGGAGTAGTTGAAATGTTCTGTTTTTTCTTAGGTTCCTGAAGCTGCTCTAGTTCCTTTACCACTTCGTCCATATCGGGCCTGAACTTTGGTTCTACATGTAGGCATTGGAGTGCGAGGCTAGCCAACTTCTGGGCCTGGGTAAGTGAGAACTGGCCTTCGATTCTTGTATCGAGAATGCGAAGGACTCTGCGTTTGTTGGTCAGGTAAGGTTTTGCCCAATCCACAAGATTGTGCTGCCCATTTGGCCGGTTCTTGTCTATGGCTTTCTGCCCTGATAATATTTCAAGAAGTACTACTCCAAAGCTGTACACATCGCTCTTTGCAGTCAAATGGCCTGTTCAATATCAACAAAAACCAAACCCAAGTCACGAAAACATGACAGAGATTTATTTTTTTGCAATGAACATTATAAAAGGGACCAAAATGCAAGAGACGGCATGCTAACTAAGTGAAAGTTTTTTGAAATATTAAGATATTCTAAGCATGCTAGCAAGTGACTCGTGGCCCATCCCAGGCCCAACATCCATGGGTCGGGCATTGACAAACATATATTAATATAAGCCCGGCCCGCCAAAACCCGAGCATACAAAGGGTTGGGCTTAGTTTTCATATAAAAGACCAAGCCTGACCCGTCCTGCCCGAATATATATTATTCATAAATACACATATATACATACTATTAAGTATTAAAAAAAGGGTAAACTTCAAAAAAGGGCCCTGTGGTTTGGGTCATTTTCAAAACGGGTCTTGTATGGGCGTTTGAGGGTACCAAATTGCCCCTTGCCCTCGTTTCCTAACAAACCCCACCCCCGTTTTTCAAATTCACCAAAACCACAGGTCCCTTTTTTGAAGTTTACCCTTAAAAAAATACATAATTTAGTAATTTTAAAAAATATGTATATACAAATAAATAAATTATTTTTGATGGGGGTGGCTTGGGAATGAAGTTCTAAACCAAGGCAAGGCCCCGGCCAAGTATTATGTTCATGCGGGTTGGGCAATATTTATGCAGGCCCGTCCTGGCCCAGCGCACCCATTGAACAGGTCTAGCTGATAACGAGAAATGATACCTGTGGCTAAATATTCAGGTGCTGCATATCCGTAAGTTCCCATGACCCTAGTAGAGACATGGCTCTTATCGCCAACTGGTCCATCCCTGGCTAAACCGAAATCAGAAAGCTTTGCATTGTAGTTCTGCATACATAGACCAAACAAGAACATGGTAGGGTGTAAAGTTAATATATCGCATGAATATCACAAAAAAAGGAAAACAATCATACTAAGTCACATACTGTGTCCAGTAGAATATTCGAAGTCTTGAAGTCTCGATAGATGACTTTTGATTCAGTATTGTGAAGAAATGCAAGCCCTTTAGCAGCACCGAGTGCAACTTTGATGCGAATGTTCCACGAAAGTGGCTGGACACGAGAACCCCCTGTTTCAGATTTTGTCGAAAAACATATAAATTACGAGCATGAACCAAATTATCGAATTGATAGTAACATTTGATTGAAATAACAAAGAGGGACTCACTCCTGAACAAATGATTCTCCATGCTGCCACGTGGCATAAACTCGTAAACCAAAAGCCGATGTTCATCTTCGAAGCAGTATCCAATTAGCTTAACAAGATTAGGATGCTGCAACTGCCCCAGATAGTTTATCTCTGCCTGCAATTCCCAAAATACGATTGAAAAAGAAAAACAAATCAACCTAGAACTCTACAATTGAAAAAGAAAAACAAATCTACCTAGAACTCTAAAAATGACGAAAAAGTAGTCATATTGCTCACCAGCCATTCCTTGTGACCTTGGTGTCCTTCTTGGTTAAGCCTTTTCACAGCAATGACAATGCCAGAACCAGGCTTAGTAGCGGCAAGCGAATTCTCATCAATCCACCCTTTGAAAACCGACCCAAAACCGCCTTCTCCCAGCACACTATCAGGCCTGAAGTTTCTAGTGGCACTTTTCAGTTCATTGAAGCTAAAGGACTTCAAATTTGCTGACTGCAAGATTTCACCCTCACTCTTTGGGGTTTGAGGCAAAGAACTCGTTGAGGCATTGCTACTCGAATTTTTTCCGAATCTTGAATTCAGTCCTACACATAAAGGAAGCCAACACCTTGAGTTTCCAATTTCAAAGGTTCAATCCTATTTTAAGAGCACAACTACATACTGACTCTCATATAAAATCATTAAAGTTCCCATTTATGCAATTTCCAGACAAACATACAAGCACAGAAAAACTCTACATGTCCAAACTTTAGGTCACTATAAAAAATGGGAAATTGCTAATTTCTAAACAAATCGATTCCAGTCAAAACGTCCAATAGATTGTGTAAAATTCTAAGAAAAAAACAGATAAAAGACCAAATCGAAGTGAATCAAATCAATTTAAACAAAGCAGAAGCAAAAGGGTACCTGTATTAGAAGGAGTATAAGCCTTGATTCGATTGCTCCAGCAAAGTCCCATCAACACAGACAGGCAATTGAATTGAGCTCAGCTCCTTCCTGTTAAGCTAAACTGAAAATCAAAGAGGGAAAACTCACAGATCTCTATATAGAAACAAAAAAAAAATTATTGAAGCTGTAATCCCCACATAAAATATGAGCAAAGATAGCAACTTTAGTGCTTAAATAGCTTAAAAACAATTAACAAGTAGAGGGCGAAGATTTATGGATTTGGGTTTGAGAAAGGAAGATTGAAAGAAAGAGAGGGGAAAAGGTTGAGTTTTCTTTCTTCCTTCTAATTTCTAAATTGTTGGTGGCCTTTTTGGACCTTCGCCAACCATACACAGTACATTGGTTGACTAGTCTTTTTTAAGTCCTTTTGTTTTGTTTTTTTTTTATAAATTATTTGTTGTTCTTTTTTAATATCTGAAACATGGAATCAACAAACATCAACGAATAGCAGAGGATGTGTTTTATCCATCATCACCTTAATAAACCTTTTTTAATTATCATGTTCAGATTTCATGAAGGTAACCGTAGATTCTCATTTCATTGTTTTTCGAGGTTGAAATTGACAATTCACCAAATAATTAAGGTTACGTTCTCTTCAAAATCTCAAAGCTGAACTTAACTGAACTTAACTTAACTGAACTGAACTGAACTGAACTTAACTGAACTGAACTTATTTCAGTGTAAATTTATAACTACACACACCTGAACTGAACTGAACTTAACTTAACTGAATTGAACTTAATTGAATTGTAGTCCAAAAGAACATGGTCTAAGTATAACCATAATGTTTCAATGAAAAACATCAAACTTATTATTGGGAAATAAAATGATAAGTTAAAAGATTTGTTTGACTTGTCGAGCAAATGTATATAGTTTTGATTCGTATTCATTGACATTATTTTTTTGTTTCTTTCGTCTTCTTTATAAATTTGGGTTCTATCGTATATTTTGGTATGCGATTACTATTTGACATTAGTTCAACGAGTTTTTAATTCAGTAACCTAATTTGGGTATTAACTTTGGCAATGCAATTTGGTTCTATTATATTTATGTATATACTAATACATAATTATTCAATATTAATCTTACAAACTTCTACAATATCATAATTTTTCAATAATAATCTTACAAACTTCTACAATATCATAATAAATATAGGAGGATATTGAATTTGTTATAATTTCATATATTTTATAGAAAGTTTCACCTTTGTTGAAAAATGAATTCATGCCTCTGAAGAATATCGTTTTCCTCAAATATCATTTATGTTTTTTGTTTTATTAACAAGGTCAAGTTTAGCTTATTTTTCAAGGTTATAATTTCAATATGTATAATTTTGATATTTTTTGAGAACCACATGTGAATACCTTCCATATAGTTTTTTTAAAAAATAATTATATACAAATTCTTGTAATATGCGTCAGAGAATAAGTTTAAAAACAACATTATCAACATGGGATAGTCACCTTTTATTTGACTAAAGAGGATGGATATCTTATATATAATATTTATACAAAAATTAGACAAATACTACAAGTAGTAATATACTAATATGTTTGCCCATCATGAATAAATAAATGTTACTATAAGTTTACTTTCACACGTCAAGTACTAAATTTTGTCAAAATAGTACTGAAGTGGTTGGATGTTTTTATACCAATACAGTATACAGTTTAATAAACCACAAAAGAAGAAAAAGAAATATGTATATTTTTGTCTATACGTTTATATCAAATTAGGCACATGATAATTGGGAAATGTAAAAAAGGAAAACGTACTTTGAGTTTCAATCTGCAATTAGCATTATGTGGCATTTAATATTCAACTTCATGAGTAAAATTTGGTGGTCCTGTGCAATCATTAATTAATATAAAATCTTGATTAGTAAACATTATTCTGTCTGCTCATCGGTTTTTGATAAAATGTTCTTCTCATAAGTATGAAATCTCAAAATTTATAAAATAAATTATAGTTCTTCTTAAAAAATACATTTAATTTATAAAGATTTTGGTCTCATCGTTTTTTACATATTCGTCAAAATACTATTAATTCTAAATTGCAATTTGGTGCTCCATTTTTTTTTGGTGAAATTGCCATTTTGTTGCAAGTTATGGGCCTCTGGGCTTCTTAAACTAATAGATTAGGGTTTCATAAGGGTATGGACCTATTGAACTACTATTTGTCCCCTTTTTTTATGATGGCCTAATCAATTAATCAATCACTCTCTTTATAAAAAATGTTTACAATTTTTTAATTGATTATAATTTTGTAAATGTCTTGTTTTAAAAAATGTAATTATTGCTGGCTTTGTTTGCAGCTCGAAGATACTCTTGTAGCATGTCGAATTTTGATTGTTCAACCAAATAAACTCTAAACTTGGTTCAACTCCAAATTCTTTTTACTATTATTTCTAAACAAGAAGTATGCAATGAGTTCATTTATTTTTTTGTACAAATAAAATAATAGAACTGAATGTATAGTGGTTGTTGAAATTAAAAAGGAAATTGGACTTGGGGTAGCAGAAGGAGTTGTGATCATATTTTTTGTTTTCCTTTGGTTGGGGGAGCCGTCTCTCACCGATACCTAAAACATGCAGCCTTTAAATAAATTAAAGTGATTTGAAATTAATTTATAATGATCAAAAATATTTTCCGTGTTGTAGAAAACATAATCCACAATAAGGATCCAACGGTCAATAGATGATGATGCAAGAAATTTTTTTTACAAAATAAAAGGTCAAATACATTGACATCTTTAATATGGTAACAAAAGTCAAATGTTATATGACCTTTCAAAATTTTCTGTCAATTTAATGAATTTGGTAAGAAATGCACTAATTTTCCCATTCAATATCACATGCGAAAATTAAAAAAATGAAAGTTAAACCAACCATATTTGAATACATGATGTTAAAAGGACTAAGTGGCTTAAGGGAGTGGAACCCCGTATTACAGCGCATGAACAGGCCCTTAGACAGGGACGCCAAAACTTGCTTAGAAAGGTGGAGGAACAACCTCAAGCTCGGTATTAAAAAATGGATCTTTAACTTAAGAAGAGCTAGTAAAACAGCTGTCCATAAAACTCGATTAAATTTAAATAAGTTAGCTACTAATTTTTAAAATTAGGAATTGTGGTTAGTAAATGTGCTGGTTGGAAGTTGTATTATTTACCTATAAATATGTAAGTTGTTTAGTTTCTTATTATCAAGTAAAAGTAAGAACTTATAAGAGAGAAAAAAAAATAAAAATAAAAAAGTAAGTTATATATTTGAGTAAAAGTGTTGTTTGTAGAATTTTTTTTTAAATTTTAATCAAAATTATAATTTCACATCTATCATCTATGATTTAGTGGCTACTCGGAAACTACTATACCGTTGCTCTAAGGCTTCCCATTCAAAGTTAGCTGAACTAATTAATCTATATATATAAGTGGCAATATTTTGTTAGGAACCTTTTATGTTTTGTTTCTTCTTTATATCGAACTAACTAAACTTTAACACCGACTTGCATTCAAATTTAAATATAATGTTTAAAATTTATTATGAAATACAATTTTTTTACATGTAGCAAAATATAGGAATACATCCTTATTTGCGAGGAATTTAAAGTTTCCAGCAACTATTACGAGTTTCTTTTCTTCTATTCTCATCTCGTGGAGTTAACAAGTGCCATTGCTAGTGTTCAGCTGGTTTCCATTGAATTGTGATAATCCATATTCAATTAAAAATATATAGAGAGTTAATTTCTGCCAAATTGTTGAGTGGTTGGATTTATGCATCATTAGTCATTACTTGGTTCATTTTATTTTATAAAATAATTACATTTACTAAGTAGTGTATATGAAAATCCTTAAAATTTTGTTTTTACTTTCTTTAAAAATTGTGAAGAAAACTTATATTTACCCTTGAACCTTAGGCCCGTATATGTTAGCTTAACATCTATAACTAGTGATCTCTTAAAGTTAGATCTATTTTTATTTTTTTATGCATATATTTAATTATGTTCTGTCCTGAGGGTGTTTCATATGACAAATGTAATGCTGGATGATGAAATGAAAGAAACTCCACACCAATATAATGGTGAAGTACAGGGCGGAGGTGCGCCCCTGGCGTTGATTCATGATAGCGCACAAGGTAAGGTATGAAATATCACCTTCAAACAGGAAATAATATTATTGTAAATTAATTGATTAATATATGTACTGTACATGGTGTGTGTTTGTTTTGAACAAAGAAAGCAGAATTATCACAAGCCTGGCACTTTCAACGTTCATTCTGCTATGGATCAGGATGCCGAGTCTTACGGTCGAAAGCCTTTCGCCATTGTTCTCTGCATTGCTCCGCGTTAGGAACGCGTGGCATCGACTCTTCCTCTTCAATATCCGGAAAGTACCAAGTCACAGAGTCTGGTACATTTTCTTCATCAAATGGCTCAATCTCTGGCTCGGGCTCGGGCTCGGGCTCGGGCTCAGGCTTAGGCTTGGGCTCGGGTTGGGGCCTTGGCTGATTTCTTCTCTTTCTTTTACCTTTCCTCTGCATTTCGGCCCATGGATATGGCACCTTTTGCAATTATACATTATATAAATGTTAACCATATCCATCCACCCGCATTCATTAATTGATGATGAGAATAAATTTAAATAAATTTATGTAAACACTTATATTGTTTACCATATTTGCGGGTTCACCCGGATTATTTCGACTCCGCACTGTTTCCAAGTGCTTCGTTGTTTCTGAAAATGATCGGAACTGTTTTCCAGTTCCAGGCTCGTAAAAAAACTGCAATTCCAATAATCTTTGTCAGCTTTTCATATATAATTCTTCATTTGTATTAATTTCGTCACATTATGTATGGTAATGGATATGTTTACTGTCTGCTACCCTATCTCTAGGGGTGTTACAAGTTTCTCTAGTATTGAAGACTTCTTTCTACTCCGTGTCGATCTGGAAATTAATTACTTCCATAGAATTGTGAAGCCAATTATCAATATATTAACAGAGAAACATTAGATTACAAAATGACAAAGATTACTCGCACATTTACATAATAGTTGGTGGATAATCACGTGTATATATGTATTTTTTATGCATTTTCATGTAACGAGTTAAATGCTATGTTTTGATGCAACATTATTTTATCTTATACTTTTACTATTTCTAGGAGTGATAAAATGAAAAGATTTAAATAAAATACATTAAAAAAATGACTACATATATATATATATATATATTAATATTCCAAAATAGACAAATCTACTTGATTCAAATTTACCATATGCCAATAATATGTCCTTTCAAAATTTACCGTTAATATAAAGGTATTTTTTCTCAGTACTTCTCTAATATATTAATAAAATAATTTTTCATCCATCTATATATGGGCCAAAACTCACATGTGTGTTCTGTCAGGAAAACGGTTTTTTCACATGGTGTTTGGAAGTAATTCAACAACAGCCGTTTCTTTTGTTTGGGGTAATATCATAGAACAATTTAGCTGTTTTTCTTTAAATTATGGTCAAATATTTAGATTCTTTGATGTAAAAGATTCTAATATCATTATTAAAGAAAATCAAAATTAAATTATTTAAAATAAAATCAGTTAATCCATGTAAAAACATAGTAGACAAACATGGAATCTGAAGTTCCAAAATCTAAGAATGATTGATAATCGTCATCGAACTTCAATCACTGGAAAAAAAATTTCAGAGAAGATGTCAAAACACTCATATCCATCAAATCAAAATGAAATTGAATAAAATAATAAAAACCCTAAAATAAAAAGGAAAAGGGGTTAAAATCGAACCTGGTCGTTCAACGATCCATTTGATCTGGGCCGTTGCTCGATTAGCCAGCCGGGCGGCAGATTAAGGGCAGCTCCATCGAAATAGGTGGAGCTTCTGTTAATATAGTCCGGCACTTGATCTTCTGGGAGTTTAAATTCTTCTTTTAGATTCGCTTTCACTTTTTCTTTTGTTGATTTGCCAGATTTGGACTTTGCTTTGGGCTGCGACGAGGACGCCGTTGAATGCCATCCCAGCATTGGCACGGGCGGCAACACCGGCGGACGCCATTCCAGCATTCGCACCGGCGACGGCGGCGGTGAACGCCATCCCAGTAATAGCACTGGCGGTAACGCAATGTAAGTGGCTTCGTCCAACACCATTTCTTCCCCCGGTGATCGCGGGGCAGACGGCGGCGGTGGTGGGGGAGAATTTGGTACGACCACTTCCATTTCTGCCACCGGTGAAGGTGGCGGTGACTGTGGCGGCAGTGGTGGTGGTGAAGAATTTGGTACGTCCACTTCCATTTCTGCCACCGGTGAAGGTGGCAGTGACTGTGGCGGCGGTGGTGTGACT
>CAOJBI010274802.1:0-13051 GCA_948277035.1 Euphorbia corollata
AAAGTAAAAGTTCGAATGTTTTTGGTTATGAATAAGGTGAGATCCAGATTTGTCGGTCCAAATTGTGAGATCAACCGCGGATCTAGGTCGGATTGAAGATCCAATGTCATCCCTACTTCCAATAACACATTGGCACGGTTCTAAACCCAAATGACGTTAGCAATGCATTGTTTCGCCTCAGTGAACTTATCTTATTTGCATGGAGATGAATCAAAATGCTTCTTTGGTATATTGGTACCCTTGAAAAGCAAAATTAATAATATTGTACAAGGACACAACTGGGCGTAGGCTGGGCTCATTTCTTACAGACTTTTTTTCTTTTTTTAAGTTATTGGTAGTGGATTTTGGTGGGATAAGTAATAGAATATCAAATACGTGGACTGGACATGCTGAAAAATCTGGCAAGCAACCGTTTGGTTGCCATTGCGCATAGAAAAGGAATGCCATATTGGGAACTCAGATCTCCAAAATGGACAAAAATTTGCAGTTTGTCTTGATCTGAATAGAATAGAGCAAGAAATCAAATTTTTTATAAGGTGTTCTTTGTTTGGTATTGATTTTCCATTTTCTATGACACCGTTTGCTAGGTGTGTCCACAGAGTGTCCGGAAAGTGTTCATCCTATGTGGAGTGTGCTTGAAATTTAGAATGTCGGACACGTGTCAGGGTCCGACAAGGGGACACTCTTTGGAATGTCCATGCTCATAGATCCAGACAATAAATGAAATGAAAACAGAAAACCATCAGAGCAGACAGTACCAGAATCTGGATATTAAAAGAATGTAGCAAAATCCCTCAAAGTTAAAATGAAATTCTGCAGACAAATTCATATAACAAATCTTAATATAAAAGTATGTACAGGACACACTGCTGGCTTTGAAATGACAGACCTCACTGGAGAGGAGGAGGTAGAACATCATTCGATGATCATAGTCGACACACCAAGAATATGTTTGCAGCGCTAACTATCATTAATTGACAAACTTATTTATACCCAAAAGGAAGCTTTTGAATACTACAACTCAGGATCAGATCTAGACTGACTTCACCAGTCCAAATGGCCACCATCTGACCGCATCAAATAATAACTAAATTACTGACCAGGATTTCCCAAAAGTCGTTCCACTGCAGCATGGACATTCCCTGCAGTTGCTATCAGCGCCCTTATGTTCTCTTGTGTATCAAAGAAACCCATTTCTTGAAGCTGTGTCAGCTGGGTTGCATAAAGTTCTTCCGGGGGAACTGCAAAATATAAAAATATGAATTTACATACAGAAGCATTGAAAATACAAGGGAAAAACAAGTGTCATAGTTGCGACCATTAGGCCGGGCCGGAGCTGCGAGGCTTCCAGCTCCAAGGCCACCGAACATGTTCATTAACATTTCCAATCCCATGTTGTTAGGGGTCCCTGCAATTACAGAAAAAAATGAAAACCAACACACTGCCTGGGAATATACTTAGTGAAAGAATTGAAATATCATGGGAAAGATAAATAAAAAGAACAAAGGCCAATAACATATTCAGTAATGTACTACATTGTTGGCAAATTTAGGAAGAAAAATCACTGCAATGCCAAAGGTAGAAAGCAACTATCACAATTTCCTAAAAACTATATATAGTTGACTGATTAGATGAAATTGAAAACTGCACACCGGAGCTTGTCCTTATTGTATGACATAGATTACAATGACAATTTCTATGTTGCGGATTTGATACAAGCAAACTAAATGCTAATAAAAATTATATCATAAAGATCTGTTCAAATTTATTCCTTTAGTTCAAAACATCCAAAGCCCAAAAAATGAACCGCAAGTAACTAAACTGAAATGTACTCAGGAAGAAGAATATTCAAATGAAGCAAAACAATAAAACTTCAGAACTCCCCACTTGAAGATGGATCATATCACGTACCAAAGGTAGAAAAAAAGGAATTGCAATTTGCAACACAATTTCAAGAGAAAAAAAAAGTTCAATTAGAGACTAGAACATCTTCAATACCTGCTGCTGCACCCGTCTGACCCGGTTGCCTACAACAAAGCAACCATTTAGTAAACAAGAATTGTGCAATGTCATCTTATTATAGAATTCTTTCGGCAAAACAGATAAAAGTGGGGAAAGCTTTACAGGTCTAAACAAATCTCACGACGGGTTTTATATAGCTATCCACAAAAAACTTTTTAGAAATATTGTCTACTCACTGGGTTGTCTGCTGCCGACCAAGTTGAGACATGAGAGTTTGCTGGAATGTCAAAAGTTGCTGCACCAAATAAACCATTTATATAAATCTTATCACACACAAATTAAATATTTCCTTTTCCCTTTCTTAAATCCGTAGTGAAGGCTTAATTTCACTCAAAGTACATCAATTATGCCTTTTTTCAATTTTACAGACAAAACATTCCTTATTCCATTCCCTTTCCTTCATTAACCCCCTGATCTATAACACCAAATTTCTCCTCCCAATTTGATTGTTGGCCTGAACAGCAGTAACCTTCAATGAATCTCAAAAACTTGGACAGAACTTTCAGGAATTTTAAGTGGATGTTAAAATAGTCTTTCCGATCAATGGTCCCAAATCCCAATATTTCATGCTAAAGAAAAGTAAAAAGCTGACATGAGATATTAGTGACTACATACCACATAAAAGTGTTCTTTCAGAGAAAACCTTCGGTTTCTGAGAAATTCTGTCGACTTTGACATTAATGTTTTCCTTAGATGGAGAATCAAGGAGTTGATTTCGGTTCATCTTGGAAAAAAAACTCAAGATAAAAAGATTATTGCTACATTCGGACAGAGTTGAAGATGCAGTAGTATTTGCTGTTATAATTAAGGTAGATGGGTTGATAAGTATACAACACGGAGTAATAGTTGGTATTATTTTAAATACCACACGGAGTAATAGTTGGTATTATTTTAAATTATAATACTTTGACCTTATTAAGAGCAACTTTCCATTTTGATGAATTGAACTAAACAGAGATGAGAACTTTCAGAACCCTATCCCAATAAGAACATAAACCTAAAAACTGGGATTGGATTGTAAATCCTAAAGCCAATTCCAAGAATAACAAAAAGTTGTAATTTTATAACAGAATTTTAGCATTGAAATGAAATAAACCCAAACTCTTTTCAAGGTTTAGAAGAGATTATAAGATCAGAACATTGTTTGAATCAAGAAAATTGAAAATCACAGAAATAATGAGCAAAAAAAAGGAACTCGAAGTAAGCCAATAAGGGAGGAGATAGAAACAGTAAGCGTGGAGGCTTGCTGAATAAAATCTTATATCAATTGGGTAACTTGGGTTGATGCTGCCCCACATCCATTGATGAAAATCCATTGTTTCAAATAAACCAAAAGCTAGGAAGCACGGAAATGGAAAACGAAACGGAAACAGACACCAGGAAACATCATTTCTAAGAAAATATAGTTTCAGAAACTGTGGGGAAGCGTGTAAATAATAAATATACAGGGGTAAATTTCATACATATAACTTCATTCTTATATACTAAATTAGAACACATTTATATAAAATTTATTAATTATGAAACAAATCCACTATAAATTAATAACTATTCTAAAACTTTAAACATAAAAAAGAAGCATAAATAAGATTATCGAAGAAAATAAGGTTTCACGGAGTATAAATGTTTTGCTTTATTTGATAAATCGTTTGTAGATAAACATGTAGAATGATAAGAATGGAATAAGACCAGTTTTATCATATCAGAATATGTCATTATCATTTAATAATGAAATGAGTTGTAAACTTTTATTTTTAATATAATAGAAAGATCAGTTTTGGGAATGAATCAAAATTGAGTCTTCCAATTGGAGAATTGCCGGGGAACGGCTTCCAGAATTCAGGGTAATGAGTTTCCATTTTTTACTTAATTGCGAAACTGCCCTGGAAACTTCTCGTAATTATGAGTTTCGTATTCTGAAACAGTATGTTACCAGAGTTTTCATGCTTCCTGGACCAAAAGTATTTATTTTTTTCTTTTACTTTGTATTCAGTTTTTACCTTAATCCGAGATAGTAGTTTTATAATGAAAAGGTGATTCAAAATTTCAAGGTTAGGGAAAAAGAGAATTCAAGAAAATGAAAGATACAAATACAAGATTAATAGGGTAAAATAGTCATTTTTTAATACAATAGGTCTCGATACTTTATGTAGAAAAATAAGTGCTGAAATAAACGTAGATTTAAAAAGCAGTTCATTTACCATTTTGAAAGTTTATCTATATGTGCATGTATAATAATGAAGTTCATGTACCAAATTAAAAAAAAGACATAATTAATGTACTCTATGTGTGAAATTAAGCCCCAGACTGAAGATACGATGAAAATTATGACAAGTTCATGTTATATTGCTCGCTACCTGCTGCTGCTTCATAAAAATTTGCGGACAGGGCGTTGTCTAAGGCTCTTAGCAGGAAGAGAAATATATACACATGCTTGATTTAAGGAGACCAAAAAAAAAACTTAAAACTGTTTACCTGCATGGTCTCAGGAGAGGTCAACTGGCGAAGAAATTCTGGGTTTTGCATCATGTCTCTTAATTGAGAGTTAGAATCAAGCATGCTTCGAAATTGAGGATTAGAACCAAGGATCTAAGGGGAGAAGCAATCAATTTTAGCTCCTCAAAGTTGCTTTAAAATGATACAAATTTTTCCAAGTGATTTAAAAGTACAAATTACCTGATTCATGTACTGAGGATTTGAAAGAAGACTTTGCATCATTTGTGATATAGCTGGATTTGTTAACATCTGACTCATCGTATTAGTATCTGGCGTACCACCAAGCATGCTTTCAAAGTCCGGAAGACCAAGTCCACCTAGTCCAGAAGGTGCCTGAGCTATAGCATCCCCAGCAGTATTCGATCTTGCTGTGTTAGTTTGGACACCACAGCAGTTTCCTTCCTCATTCAAGTTGGAAGTACGGGCCAAAGCAGCAGTGTTGGATTCAGAGTGGTACATACGCAAATCCTTGTTGATGAATTCAGTGCATTGAATAAATTTGATCATCTAAAATTAAGCAAAAAGCATATCAGAAGAATTACCATGCAATAATATAGCAGAAAATAATATTAAAAGAGAACATACCTCAATGGAAACATACAAGGAAATGGTGATTATTGTAGAGTATAAGGTGATAAGTGTAAATAAAGTCAGAGCAATAACCTATAAAACCAATAGAAAGAGTAAAAAACCAGGAAATGAGAAGCAAAGATCAAATAAAATTGTTTCCTAGCAGAGTCGTTACCGCAAAACGGTTCCCAGGGTTAAACTCTGTGGGTGCTTTGTTATCAAGACCTAAGTAATAGTACTTACGGTCTATGAATATACCACTGCAGAATTCCAAGAAAACAGTAGTTATAATTAGAAGAGAGATAAGAAAATGGGAGAAAAACCAACTTAAATAGGCAAATAGAAAAAAAGAAAAAACACACAGCTGTTTTCAAATGTATCAACATCTGACCTCGCTATGGCTCCAATCAGGCACATGAAGAAAAGAGATCCGAAAAGAGCAAGTATGAGTTTATCAAGTTTCCTCTCCAATGTACTCCTCTTGGAAGGAACGTTCATTGAATTCATCATGACCTGCAATTATCTCCATAAATTAACTTTTATTCGTGAAAGTAGACTAAAGAACTGCATGGAGCAGAAAGGCAAGAAACCAAGACGCCAGAAATAAGGGATGAACTGATTTTGTCAATATTAATAGCATTGAAAAAAAATTGAACAGAAAAAAGAAAAAAAAAATTCGAGTTTGAGATAACAGAAACTTTCATGTGCTCATCAGAGGTAAATTCGCCTAAATATAAATAATGACGACACAGTATAAGGCCATCTAAGAACCAACATCTGTTATAGAAAGTTTAATTTAAGCATAAAAAAAGCAACAAACCTTAGTTTCTTGGCCTGTAAAAATCACAACTGCAATAACGTATTCTGTGTTTCTCAGACTGCACCCCTGGGAATGCAATTCCAAAGTCAATTTTCAATCAAAAAATCGATGCGTCACAGAAGAAGTCTCAAGCAGCTATAATATAACAATTTACTAGGATAAAAGGACTTCTCCTTTTCATTCTTTTCTTTCCATTCCTCCATTTGGATTGAGGGTTCAACATTTTTACGTAAAACACATTAAGTTCTTACAATCCAATAAACATCCTGGTCAGACCAATAACGAAAGATGGATACTATTAATTGCAAATCATACAAGAGTAACATTGTGACATACTCTTAAAAGAAGTTGGTTTGGGGAGAGTGGTAAAGTTTGTTTTTGAATTATAAGATTTCCGGTAAAAGTATAGAGCGAATTGTTTGGTTGCTCACACTGCACTTCACCTGCACTAACAAAAATGATAATTATAAGGTAATAAAAAAAACGCATTCTTTCATGGATGAAAAGCTGGAAAGGATTTGAGCATTCAACCTGATAACACTTGTACTTGTTTTCAAGAAACAAGGAATCAAGAAATAATAAAGATTAAAGTAAAGGGGATGTTTATTTATCAATCCTGATAGAGATTATTAACCAAAGAACTCATAACAAAATGGAGAAATCTTGGATCAACTATTTCATGGGCCTTAAATTTGAGAGGCAAACTCTCAAAAGGGGTGGCATGTGTTAAAAGTAACTGAGGGAGTTTGTTACCCCTGGGAGATGGTATGTGAGGAGAGTATGTTTGAGTATTTGTAACAAACTTGCTGGGAAAAAGGCAGGCACCCATATTTATTTTTCTCTTTAAAAATTCTGAGCTTGTGTAAGCTTTGATCATTGGTTCACTAGTGTATTTCTTTTGAGTTTTAATAGATCCAGTTTGATCCAATTATGTTTCTGATTTTTGTTTTCCTATTGTAATAAACTGAATCTTCCATAAAACCATAAGAACAGAAAGTCCTTTATGTGGTTCTGTAATTCAGTTCTTTTGGACAAGCAAAACAAGTATGACTTGATTGAAAATATAAACCACTGATGCATTATTTATCCTCAGAAAGAAGCTTGTTAATAAGCGAAAATAGTTGAATTTCTAACAAATCAGTAACTATAACTAAGACAACCTTTAAATTCAGAAGCTTTTTCTGGGGTCAAGTAATCCCAAGTCCTTTCCAATGCTTTTCTGATCTTCAAATTTGTTTCACCATCCAAATTTGCAGTCTGATAACCCCAAGAAAAATAAACCAGACAGTTAACAATCATTGGCCCAGAAAAATGAACCAGACAGTTAACAATCATCGGCGAAAAGCAATCTACGAGAACATAAGATAAAGAAGAGATGTGATAATTGTTTGAACTATAGTATTAGACAAGTCAAACCTCAATATAGCAGACACCATCTGGGTTTGTTGAAGCAAGAAAGAGAAGATCTGCAGGAAAGAATCCATCCTGCTTAACCTGCAGACACAAAAACCCCTTCAAATAAACTAAGAAAAAGGTAAAGCATTGTAAGAAATCTCATACATGACAATGCTTATGGAAATCACAGTGTGATTAGTATTAGATTCTAAGATTGAATTTCTCCCCACCACACATTCAAAACTCATGGACAGCCAAATGGACGAGCTGTAAGCCTATAATTCATTAACTAAGCACTAAGCTTACCCCACCTTCTCATGCTTCAACCTCAATTTCCAGATCTCAAACGCATTACTAACCTTATTGATAACCCAAAATATAGACATTTCATGTCGCTTCACACTTGGATTTCACAACAGCTACGAGCTCCCAATCTTGGAGAAGATTAATGTTTTAAGGAAAAAAACAAGTGATCGAATGTGAGAAGTGTGTATATTACAATAAATAGCCAGCTCAACCTAATGGCTCTGGCAATGTACATACAGTATCAGTAGCAGGCTGCACATGCTCTTCAACCTTTCAGCAACAGTAGTGGCATCAAAAAGATTACCCATCCAATAGTTTGTAAAATAAAAAAAAAAAAAAAGCTATTTATAAACTTCCACATGTTGGGATTTGGGAATGCAATTTATGTCCAAAATGTCTCTTCTTCAATGTAAAAGTTCACATCTCTTTCATACTATTATGCAAATACAAAAATCATAACCATGTTTGTGTGTCAAAATTCTATAATGTAGACAGTGTCACATAGCCCACAATAGACACATCTACGTCATCACCCACTCTCCAGCACCACCAAAAAATAGTAGACATTGGAAAGATGAAATAAAACAGAAGTGACAACATTTACAAGAAACATAAATTTTCAGAGGTTTAAATCACCTAAAATGCTCTTATAATTGTGGGAATCAATTTTCAGGATTTCCCATTAATGCAAATGAGCATGATCCATCCATCACAAACTAAAGTAATACCTTCTCAATACACCGTTAATTGCAATAAATAATGAGAGTTTAGATGCATACAATAATTATCTGCGAGGAAAATAAACATTAAGTGTTCTTACCCTGACAACATCTCCAACTTGTAACCTCTTCCATGGGATGGTCTCCCATCTTTGATCATGCAACACTTCTACAGGACTATTGTTAATCACCATATCATTCTGAAGACGTTTCTATATTGAATAATTATGAAAAATAAAAACCTGGAATCAGTATATGTAGAACTTGGGCTCAACCTAACCTAACCCAACCCAAGCTAGCCAGGCTCGTGACGAACAAGTTCTGTTGATGGAGACCATCTTCCAAACACATAATTCAAACATAAGGTAAAAGAGGCAAAGAACGCAAACGAATTACATACCCAATCCTCAAATGCCTCCTTAATAAGAGAGACAAGAAGCACCAGGGACAGAGGCACCACATTTGTCACAGGATTTACAGGACTGCACAGTAGAGACTATTAACTTTGCATTGTGATATTCAAAACAGCACCTAAACCTAAAATGAATCTTTCATTTAACTTGCTTGAACATCTTTAATGTGATTGTACTAATACAAAAAAGAGCTAAAAAATGAATTCCACAGGCAAGACCAAAGATGAAAATGAATTGATCAACAACTACACACAAATAAAGCAAAGAATAACAGTGTCTGAAACAGAGAATTTAAAAAAAAAAAAAAAAAAAAGAGGAGAGTTTTCAAATTGGTATGACACTCTAAGGAGCACAAACAAAGAATAAATAGCTTCCACTAACATTGAGAACAACTTTATCATTTATCTAGATGGAAACGTGAATGAAGAGTCAAAACATAAAACATACTTAAGGCCTGTGGGACAAGAATGTCAAGGAGCGAATTACTGAAAGTACTAAAAGATTTACTTCATTCAAAAAACGTGTGCTAAATAGAATCACAATTAAGCAACTTAAGCCATAACAAAAAAATAAGCTAAGTTTGTGTTATACAAATAAATAAAATAATGCTGCAAAGCTATAGTAAACCTTGACAAGCATTGTATATTAAGCAAAACAATGGAGTAGCACGAGAAATTAATATACCTGATTGGTGTCATTGATAAAATTGAGATCAAGAGGAAGTAGCAATTAGCCACCCGCCTGAACTGTTTAACAGAAACACTGAAATTTCTCAGGAAACTGACAGTCAAATATCACAAGACATCAAATCTGGATGTGTGGACCAGCTTTATAGCATATACTAAACAATTAAAGAGAACATAACCCAATTAATAAATTGAATTTTCACTCCACCGGTCAAAAATTATAGCTTCAAGAACTTCCAAGCAAGATTATCAAACTAAGGTTTGATAGAGACCTGGGATTATGACAGAATTTGTTTATCAAGGACAAAAGAAAAAAGAAATACATGAAGTTCATTCAATTGCAGATGATTATCTGCACAATCAACAACATCATGCATTTTCACGATTCATTTTATATGTAACGATAAGGGAACAAACATGCATGAGACTAAGCATCCATTTGGTTAGGATTTGAAAACTAGGAGGATGTAAAATGACAATGTAGAAGATGGAAGTATGACAGACAGACAGAATGGATAACCACCTTTATCTGTGTGGATTTAATCAGAACAGAAGTAAAGAAAAGGACTTTAAAATATCATTCGTTGAAAAGTTCAGTAAAATAAGTGCTTCATTTGTTTATATTATAAGAGACAATTAATGATGCCAACATCTGTCCAATTTCCACCAATCCTCAAAACTTGGAAGGAAGGGTATGGTGGTCAAAGGTGTAGGAACTAAAACGCTTATTTCATGCCTCCTTACCTTACCACTGACAAAAAAGAAACTAGGGCTATTTTCTATTCCGTTTATCCTCTTTATCATTTACAATTATTATTCCTTCCATTTAAAAGCCATGCCAAGGAGAGGAATGACAGAATAAAAAAAACTCTTGGTAAGCAAATGGAGTGGTTGTGGAATATTAAAGCCTGAGACAACTATCTTTATTTTTTATCTCTTATCAGGCGAAGCTGTATTTGATATAAATGCACACAATTGTGACACTGGTAAATCTAGGGATGTCAACGGTGCGGGTTCGGTACGGGTGGGATCAAAACCATCCCGTACCCAATGCTTTTCGGGTACGGGTTCGGTTATTACCCATTTAATATTTCGGGGATTTTTTCATACCCATTCCGCACCCATGCGGGTATTTACGGTTTTCGGGTAATCCCCACCCAACGATAAAATTTAAAGTAATACAATTTTATATACAAACAATTTTCATCTCCATATCAAAATTGTAAACAGAAAATAAGTGTAAATGATCTTAAAATTAACACGAGAGGAGAACCAAGACCAACTCTCCTGTAAGATCAAGTACCACTTAATTTCATAAGTAAATGAACTGAAGAAACAAGAACATAATAACCATCTCAACCTTAGATGTAATTTCTAAGTTCCACAATCTAGGGAACAACCGGGAACAATTTCAATCCATTATGAAATTGCACAATATATCACAACAATAATAAATTAAGAACTTGTATAATAGAAAAGGCAAACAAGTCATTAATTATATAAACTATCAATTCTAACAAGTTGTCGTTCATCTTCCACAACTTGAAACCAACGAATTTCAGCCTAAAAATAAATCCATCCAATAAAGTAGAAAAATATCATCTTACACCAATCAACAACTTACCAAATAGATAGATCTTCAAGTTTAACAGAGAATTAGGAGAGACTAAGACATAACCACTAGAAATCGGCTGAAAATTCGTAAAAAAAAATCCAAATATTCATATAGCTAATCTAAAATCAATTTTCCCACACACACACATATGAAATCTATATATATTTGATTGAATTACTTCACTAAACAATCTGTTTCTAGATTTTATATATGATATATTACACTGAAAATTGTAGAATTACAATCTAGTTTGATTCATATTCGGGTATTTTTACGGGTATTTATTCGGGAGCGGTTCGGGTATCCCCATGGGGCGGGTAAGGCTCTACCCATACCCGCCCCACGTTTCTAACCGGGCGGTGAAATTTCCCCATTTCTATCCCCACGGGTGAAAATTTTCGGTTTTAATCCCCACATCCATCGGTTCGGTTGCTCCGGTTTTCGGGTAATCCCCGCCCCTTTGACATCCCTACCTCCAGCACCCTGCTCCCGCCGTCCCTAGGCAGATCCACATTGTTTGATGGACCCCACTGTTTTTAATAAATACAAAGAAATGGAAAAAAAAAAGAACTTTTACCCCAATTTGTGTATTCTTGCATGTCTCCCATTAAAAAAACTGTCATGTACTGGACACATATGAGAGGGAAACTCGCTAATAGCAAGAGAAAATTAAAATAAAGAAAAAATCAAAAAAATTAACACATGAAAATTTTTCAACGGTGGACGCCAATTTAGGGGATTGGGATTTTTTTCCCAAAGAAATTATGAACAAATTTAACATTGACATCACTAAAATTTCTAATTAGAACCCATGTGAATATTTGAATTACTTATTCACCAAATATATTTTATTAAAAAATTAGTAATAATACGCTATTGATTAGATGGTTTATCAAACGATCTTTTGTTTTATGGGCAAATAAATTATTTATTAAGTCATATTTAAATATTATTAAATTTGAAATGTTTTTAGTTTGTATATATGTATGCATGGACACGATAAAAAAGCTTCTAAATTTTGCACTAGTTGTATGCACCAACAAGCTACTTTGCACACTCTTGTTAGCTCTTGGATGATTGTTTCATGACCCAACTCTGGAATTACTTTATGGTTGTGTCGCCTGAATGTTCTGAGTTCCTCGTCCTGGTACGATTTCGAAAAGCATCATTCCTTAGCTGTATACATATGCTTTAGCAGTTATGGCCACTCTTGAGATCCACTGAGATAGCCTCTTGTCCATCACATGGTTGTTAGGACCTGCTACAATAGATCCCCACGAATCCGAAAAATCCACCACTTAGGGGCAAAATTCACCATCTAAAAGAGTGTACTTTGGCTTTATGTCGCAATGCAATCCCTGGTTTTAGCATGAAGATAATTAAGTTAAACCTGTAGCTGTACCCAAAGCAATATTGTACCGTGTTTTCCAGTCTAACGCCCGCAAGTCCTTGTAGGATAAATGGTAGTCGAGGTGTCACGGTCCATGACATTTGTCCCGAAAATCGTCGCGAATATTATGCATCAAATCATTCCTTAAGGTTTATGGGTTGCAAAGAACGCATTGGACAAGGATTTGGATCAAGAAATATGAACAAAGCCCAAAGAAATACTAAAATAAGTTCTTTTGGGCTAAAAAATGGGCTGGTTGGCGGATTGGACGCAGAAAGGGGCATAATCCCTTGCAAAACTCCTTACAGTTTTCCTGAATCTTCTAGCAACTCCCAGAGTGTTTCCAAAGAGTCCAGAATATGTCGCAAAAGGACATGGAAACCATAAAAACGGGCTGCATTTATCTAGAACGTGTCTAGGCATTTCCAAACTGACTTAGCATAGATTTTTATGGATTTTTATGCATGAAAACTTTAGAAATAAACATTAGTAACCATTGGATTAGAGATATTTCTAGAGAATCAATCTCAACCATTGGTTAAGGAGGTGGAAATGCCTATATAAAGGCTTTACCCCTCATTTGTTCATTAACCTTGCAAAGTGTAAGTGTTTGAGAGCT
>CAOJBI010275036.1:0-10131 GCA_948277035.1 Euphorbia corollata
TTTTTTCTATTCTATGCTGACCTAATGCATGATTTTTCCCAAAGGCAAATGACATCTGAACTTTAAAAGGCACCTCGTATTCCCTGAATTTGCAAAAATACATCAACTAACCCCCTCAACTTTTGTAAATAATGCACCAATTTACCTCTTAATTGCCACATGTCAATTTTTGGTGGAGATAAAAAAATGACACATTTGAAAAATTAAACCAACTCGAAAGTGACACGCGGTATTTAGGGGTAAACTGGTGCACTTTTACAAGTTTAGGGGATAACGGGTGATTTTTAAAGTTCAAGAGATCATTTGCCTTTTGAAACCAAGTTCATGAACCAAATCATGCAATAAGCCTTTTAAATTTGACAAAAGTGTAGTATATTATTGAGTATTTACCAAATGAGGGTTATTTTCTAAACTATTTAGTTCCAATATTTATTTACATTTCAAGTCCACTTGAAAGTTATTTACAATTTCAACAAAACATCCAAAATATTTACATATTAACGTTCTAATATACTCATCTCTTTTCCCATGCACGATCACAATCTCACTCTCTGCAATGAGGATTTTTGTTCTCTGTTTTTGTTCTTTTGCTTTTCTCTTTGTGATTTTTGTTATCTCCTTCCTTCATCTATGGCTTCCCTCCCCTTCGTCAAATCTGCATCTCCTTCATTCATTCATTCATGGCTTTCCTCATATTCTCCAAATCTCCATGTCTACCCAAACTTTTCGTCCATCCTCTTCCAATCGCATCTTCTCATGTCACTACTTCTCCTCCAGTCTCTGCACCAACATATGATGCTCCACCACTCGCCAGCTCTGCTCCCTCTTCTTGCTATTTCATTTTTGTTTTTCCTTTTCTATTTCTATTTGGTTCAATTGAAATTGGCATGATTTTATCACATGGAAGAAGATGAGTAGAGAAATTAATTTTTTTGTCCCTCTATTCGATTTCTAACAGATTTCTAACATTATGGATTCTAACATTATTTTAATATGTAAATTATTTTGCTACATTTCCAATAGGTTTTTATGTAAAATGTTATACTTTGCATTTGTTTTCAGTAACATATCTTGTTTTTATGAAAAAAAAGATAGTATCAGGTGTATAATAAAAATTTAACAGGTATCCAACAAATTTTGAGATATAGGTCATAATCTACTTAAATAAGAATTTTAGTCGGAGTCATATACATTATCTTATAAAATCTCACAGAAACCTATTTAAATAAGGGCAAACTTTAAAAAGTACCCAATGGTCTCGAACATTCATTTTCAAAACCGGGTCTGAAGAATTTGTTTTTGCAAAAGAAGGCATGTGTTTCAGAATAATATGTTACATTGAATATCTTAAACAATTCAACATTTTAATAACTTATCCTTATTATTTAAAAAGTATACGTCAAGATTTGAGTAATTTTTGAAAATGTTTTTATTTTTTATGATTTTTTTAAAGTTTGTTATCAAATTGTATTTAACAAAAATATATTATCACTATTCAAAATATAACACTAATGTGTATTGTATTTTTATTAACCATCCCATAAAATTTCAGATAAAAACGAACAAGATTACCCATTTTCGTAACATAATTTAATATTCAAAATCCTCTATTTGCAAAAATTTTGAAACCACAGACCCTTTTTGCAAACAAAAATTTCTCATATCTCTTTTTGAAAATGAGTGAAACCACATGGTACATTTTTTAAGTTTGCTCTTTGAATAATGATGAATAAGTATTTTCATCTTGAGTTCTTAGTAAATATTAATAGAACCGAGTTTCAGAAATTTTAACATATATCTAACATCATTCTAACATATTCAATGTAAATACACTCTTTTTTTATTTAAAAACTAAGTTATACAATATGTTATAACTTTGGTTTAATCTTAAATAAAGATGTATATATCTATTCCATCTTCAGTATTCATTAAATATGAATGAAAAAAAACTTTCATCTTCTCTAACAGATATATAATATCTTTCTAACAGATTCAAAGTAGATTCTCTATTTTTTTTGTAAAAAATAAGTCATATACAATCTTTTTATAAATTTGAAAGAAACTTATAACTTAAATAATGTTGAATAATTCTAATTCATCTTGAGTATTTAGTAAATATGAATAAAAAAGGAGTTTTGGCAACTTTAACAGATATCTAACATTTTTCTGACACAAATAATGTTAGATATCTGTTAGAGTATGTGAAAGTTCTTTTTAGGCCTAGTGCATAGTTTACCCCCTAGACTTGTCCCCGAAAGTCAAGTTCCCTCCTAAACTTTGAAAAGCACCCGGTTACCCCCCTCAACTTGTAAAAAGCATCAATATGCCCCCTATATGCCACATGTCACATTCTGGTTGGTTTGATTTTTCAAAAATTTCATTTTTCTCTCTCCATCAGAATTTGACATGTGGCAATCAATTAGCAAATTGATGGTGTTTTACAAGTTAAGGGGGTTAACTGGTGCATTTTTGCAAGTTTTAAGGGGGTAACCGGGTACTTTTCAAAGTTCATAGCGGCATTTGGCTTTGTGGGACAAGTTTAGGGGATAAATTATGCATTATGCCTATTATAAAAGCTAAGTCATATACAATATGTTTTAAATTTGGGCCTAATGCATAGTTTACCCCCTAAACTTGTCTCCAAAAATCAAGCGCCCCCTAAACTTTGAAAAGCACCGAGTTACCCTCTTAACTTATAGAAAAACATCAATATGCCCCCTAGATGCCACGTGTCACATTCTGGTTTATTTGACTTTTCAAATTTTTCATTTTTCTCTCTCTATAAGAAGTTGACACGTGGCAATCAGGGGGCAAATTGGTATTTTTTTACAAGCTGAGGGGGTTAACCAGTGCATTTTTGCAAGTTTAGGGGGTAATCAAGTGCTTTTCAAAGTTCAGGGGAACACTTTGTTTATGGGGACAAGTCTAGGGGGCAAACTATGTATTCGGCCTTAAATTTGTTTGAAACTTACTTAATTGATGATGAATATGTCTATTCCATCTTAAGTGTTCATTAAATATGAATAAAAAAGACTTCTATCTACTCTAACAAATATCTAATATCACTCTAATAGATTCGATGTAAATATACTTTTTTTTACTCAAAAGCTAAGTCATATACAATATGTTATAATTGTGGTTGAAACTTACTTAAATAATGATGAATATGTCTATTCCATCTTCAATATTCATTGAATATGAATAAAAAGAAGGCCTAATCCACACTTGTCCCCAAAAACCAAGTGCCCCCCTGAACTTTGAGAAGTACCCGGTTACCCCCTGAACTTGCAAAAATGCACTAGTTAACCCCCTCGATTTAAAAAAAACCCACAAATTTACCCCTTAATTGCCACGTGTCAACTTCTTGTGGAGAGAGAATGAAATATTTGAAAATTTAAACCCACCAAAATGTGACACGTGGCATCTAGGGGGCATAATTATGTTTTTTACAAGTTGAGGGGGTAACCGGGTGCTTTTCAAAGTTTAGGATGACACTTGATTTTTGGGGACAAGTCTAGGGGTAAAATATGCATTAGGCCTAAAAAGAACTTTCACATACTCTAATAGATATCTAACATTATTCTAACATATTCAATGTAAATACTTTTTTTCTTATTAAAAAGCTAAGTCATATACCGTATGTTATAAATCTTGTTAAAACTTACATAAATAATGATGTATAAGTTTATTTCATCTTGAGCATTCATTAAACATGAATAAAAAGGTCTTTCATCTAATTTAACTGATATCTGACATCATTATAGCAGATTCTATGTAACTACACTCTTTTTTAATAAGAACAAGTCATACACAATCTTTTAAAAATCTAAAAAAACTACTTAAATAATGTTGAATAACTCTAATTCATCTTGAGTATTTATCAAATATGAATAAAATCAGTTTTAGCAACTACAACATATATCTAACATCATTCAAATAGATCAGCAGTTACACATAAAGGAAAATTAGTAATTAACATGCTTCGAGCTTTCAGATGAAGATAAAAACGCAAAGAAGATTTACTGCTAATCTCTATTGGACAAAATCCAATTGAAGCTTGAAATTGAACCTTCAAATCTAATATGTCTTGATCTAAATTCATACTTGCCAAAACTAGTCGTTCGAAATTGTTAAAATTGCAACAACTAGGAATCAACACATTCAATTTCGATATTAGTGAAGCTAAAATCATCTATTCAAGATCCATTTAAATGAATGAAAGCCGCAATCTCATTCATTTTTATATTTAGAAACGCAATTCAAATCGTGAAGAAGAGAAAAGCAAATAATCAAATGAATCAATCTTTAACTATATTTTACTTTGTTTAATTCAATTATTGAAATCGAATAAGAGATTGGAGAAGCTAAATACAATAAAGAGATCACAATTCAAAATCGTTGAGAAAAGAAGAGTAGAGGGATCAATATCAAATCTGCAAAATGAACGTGATCAGCAGATCAATTATATGCTTATATAAGACATTTAATTGTAATTAAGTTTGTCAAATTCATTTTCTGTTATGGAGTGGTGAATGTTTTAGTAATTTAGCGATTTATAATTTTTATGTAACTAACCCTATATTATTGGCATTTCGTGGAGTTATTTATGTTTATGTTATATATTTGCTTGATTAAAAATTTGAAACAGAGGAATATGTTCAAGAATAGAGAGATACTTCATACTTAGCCTGTAACCATTCATATACATACTTAGCCCCTAAACTTGATATTTTTCATCATTTGTCACATTCAACTTTGAAAAGTCTCTAACAACCCCCTAAACTTGGTAAAAATATTATCTTGTCAGCCCTCTCAATACCACGTGTCACATTGTAATTGGTTTGACTTTTCAGATATGTTAAATTTTTTAATTTTTTCTTTCCAATCAGAATGTGACACATTGCATTAAGGGGAGGGGGGGGCTAGCGAGTGCACTTTTGCCAAGTTTAGGGGCTAGTAGAGAATTTTCAAAGTTGAGAGTGGAAAGTGGTGAAAGTTATCAAGTTTAGGGGCTAAGAATTGAACTTGATAAAAATAGGCTCGCCAACCCTCCTGCCACGTGTCACATTCTGATTGAAGAGAAAAATAAAATTTTGATATTTTTGAAAAATCAAATCAATCACAATGTGACATGTGACATTAAGAGGGAGGGTTAACGAGTCACTTTTATTAAATTTAAAAGATTGGTAAAGATGACAAATTGTGAAAGTTATCAAGCTTGTACGAGTGAGTATATACGTGGTGATCATGTGATACAAGTTGCGTACAATAATAATTGAATTGAGATGTCTTCCAACTAATTTGGAGCTGTGAGCAATGTGAAGGACCACTTCTGCTCTGCCCACAATATTTAATACAACAAATTATTATTATTATTATTATTATTATTATTATTATTATTATTATTATTAAAAAGGGCAAACCCAGTGCAATGTTATTTGTATGTGTATGTAAATTAAAATAATTATGTTTATTCTCGTGTTGGTAAACAACTGTTTATTCCTATTGGGGTTGGTTTAGGCGGTAAATAATTTACTATTGTTCAAGTCATGTCTCGATTTTGAAATTTATAAATGTAAAAGATTTTCAAGTGCATGAACGAAGTCTGATTTAAATATAGTTAGATAAAGTTTTGTAGGTAACAAAAAGAATATAATTATGTTTTCAAAAGAACAATTAATCACGAGTTAAAGGTATGAAGATCTCTCAACTCTAAGTCAAATTTAACTGAATTTTTTAAAGATTTAGAATGAGATGGTTTGGCCATATGCCATGTGAACCTGTCCTTCCTTGTTCAGAGGTAGTACTTTCTTCACCACAACTTTCTTTTTTACGCAAGTGCTTGAAAGTTAGTTACTTCAGCTATGAAAAAAATCTAAAGAAAATTGATACAAATAATCAAATCTATGGAGAAAGAAAAAGAAAAAACACTAATTTAATAGCAAAAAGATAACCAAATGTGTCATGTTTTTTTTATTGTTAATTTAGATGAACTCAAAATTCAGCCTTTTTTTTAAATTGTCCTTGTAAGTTAGGCATTTTTAAGAAATATAGGTATGAAGGGATATTCCATGTCCAGCTCTTAAAATGAATATCAATGAATCTCATTTCCTGAGATTATATTACATGTTCACACATAATCCATCAAATGATAAAAGTTTTAAGGATGTTAAACTAAGCTCAACCAATAATACACAAACAATAAAAAAATAACTACATTTTTCTTTGTTAGTTAAGAGTAATTAAAGTTAATTCAGTGGGGAAGTTAGGAGATATTTTCGCGAGGGTTTGTACAAGTGGGTGAGCAGCAATTGACAGATTAAAGAGGGATATGGTGATAGGAATTGGGGTCATTAGCTGTGGGTTTCATCCGAGATGGAACCAGTTTATGATCGGCTCATGCTCAAATGCCAAGCAGGGTTGCGGCGATTGTGTTTGGCTTAGGGGTGAAGAGCACCGTAAGGTTAAGACAGCAAATTTGTCTGCAGAAAAATGTCTTGGAGGTTAACATTATCAGTCATGTGAAAGGTACCAAGGAGCTCCTCCGCAAGAGCGCAGCGTGTGTATCGAGAACAGAATAGACCTTTGTTTGCGATTTCATTGCCTTGAAGAGCCCATTCCGGTTTGTTTGCCATTACTCTACAAGATTTAGTAGGTAATCTAGGCTTGGCCGGTCCTGGTCTTGTTTTTCGGTTTCGTTTTAACGGAAAAATGAAACATGTTTATAATATCAATAGTTTAATGTGTCATTATGTAAGGCCAAAATCCATTGAAGAAAACACAAAAACCGCAACATTCCACTATCAAATAAAGAAACGAGGTAGGCTCAGTTTAATCCGAACCTGGACCGGCCATTGAACCATGCTATGCTCAAAAGTAGAAATTATATAAAGGAGATAGGAAAATGCAAAATACAAAAATAAGCCTCACCTACCATTCTGGCATTCTGCCAATAACCACGAGCATTCATCTAATGTCTTTGCTAGGCTGATTAAGAGACTAAAGCACCGGTGCCCTTCACAATGTGACATTTGACTACTTTGATCAGGTCGATTTGTAGTGAAATTCGTCTATGGTAGAGTATATGAGGCCTTCATCTTCAAGACACCTAATTAATTCCCTGCCAAACAATTGATCGATTTTACTTAGTTGTTGAGTGTCATCAAGATTAGGAGAAGGTGAAGAAGCGAGAGTGAAACATACTTTATCTTCTCCATTGGAAGTTTGAGCTTCTGGCAAAGCTCATCCATGTGGACGCCCTTCTCCTGTCCCCTGAAGATAGAAACAATGAACAAACTGTTCATAAATCTCATTACCAAAACTATCATTTTCTGCACCATCAATAATCATCCCCGGAACATGAATATAAATTTCATCTGTGCCTCCTACAACTAAACATCAGCCTAAATTTGGATCAGAGAGAGTTATCTCAAAATTCACAAGGATATGTACGTACATTGACTGAAAAAATTTCATATAACAAAAACTGTGACTACTGAATTTGATTTGTTTGAATTTTCCTCATCTTTCTCAACTCCTTTCTAATCAACCAAAATTTACAAGGAACATAAGCAACTAATACCGGGTTTCTACCCTAACAAACTAATTAATAAAAACCGCTATTCAACTTCAGAAGGTTTGTACCATTCCATGAGAGTTAAACAACAACATTATGCAAAACTCACATGTTTGATGACTGTTGAAGATAGTCAAGGACCAACTGTTCAGTGTTCTTTAGCCCATCAACACTAAATTGCTTGGAGATCTGGGAGGAAAAAGTGTATCACTTTGTAAAGTATTTAAAAAGGTACTATGATAACTAAAAAGATGATTTACAAAGTAAACTCATACTTGGATAGATGAGGATGATTCATTTGATCCGTTTTGCACTGGAGCGTTCACAGATGACTCAACCACCAGAGGCTGAATCAAACCCCCACCTTGCTGCGTCAAATAAAGCAAGTACGAACCAGTTAGCATAAAAACATACCACATGCAAATTTTCAATTAATTTGAACATTTAATTAATAGTTTGAGCGTATTCAGTTAGCTACATATCTGGATACCTGCAATTTAACATTCTGCAAATGTGTATGTATTGAATCAATGAAGTGGAAAGTAACCTCATCAAAGTTTGTCACAGGCCTGAAAAGTGCAGTACTCAAAAGCATAATGAGAAGTCATGAAATATTTCAAATGCTTGCGTGCCCCCAGATTGCTTTGGTACAGTACATCAACAGTGAATACAAAGATGCTGTCAAGCAATGGAGTAACAAAGCCTATGACATTTGTATCACCAACAAAATGCAGCACGCACATCTTATAAAGACAGATTCTTCTGTTATAACCATAAGAAAATCAAGGGAAAAGTCAGTATGGTTCTACCTCACAGAGAAAGCAACCAGCTGCTTATTTCCTTGAAAACTTTTCAAGAGCCCATTTACTCGAACATACATTCCATCACTGTGGAAAAGTGGATCGTCAACAATGAGAATTTCTTAAACACAATGCTAAAGACCATATCAACAGTATGAATAAACAAAGCAAAAAACAAACAAGTACTAAAAGCAGAGACGATGGAGAAAGACTCACGTTATTTTCATCATTTCCATCGTTTCAAAATTCTCATTCACCCTGTTGAAGTACCAAATTAACAATAGTCAAACTCCTCAAATGTCAAATGACAGGTTACAATAACCAATAAGAATTAGACATGAAAAAATAACTTATTACAACATAGTTACAGCCAAGATGTGAATAACTATCAGCAGAGGTTTTATGTTTTCTTTCTTAGTAACATTTGAGTCCTAGAGGAAACTATTTGAACAAAAGCATGAGGCATGATTGATAGAGGCTGGTAAACAATAACAAATAGACATAACAATTTACTAGGAAACAAAAATTTAAGGAGCATGTAATACCATCTTTTACAGCCAATGCGGCCAGTTCCGTCATCCAAAACGAAACCAACATCAGTGGCCTTTCCAGCTTTATCAAACACCATCCCAACCACCGTAACCTATACCAACATAGAGGGCAACGCTTTTCTTAAGATGCAAAAAATTCAGTTATGTTTGCTTCAAAAACAAACTGGACAAAACGGAACTCTATAATTGTCTCAGTTAGATATATGCAAAACACATAAACAGCTGAAAGGAATGGAAATTGTTACATTGGTAAGATCAACGCCATCTATTGAAAAGTTTGATTTTTCATCGCCAGATTGAGAAGCTTCACTTATCTGCTTCACTGTCAGCGGAGTCACACCCAAGGAATCCCGACTCTAGAATGAAACAAAAATCAATAAGATAGAAAATTTACACAAAGCAATGCCGTGTCGGATAAGAAGTGGATGCACTAAAACGGACAACTATATCTTTTTACATCAATGACGAGCAAATCATTAGCGATGAAACATATTTTCACAAGCATATATCATGATTTTAAGCTTTAGTTAGCTCCATTTTCTAGGCAATTAATCAATCAGAGAAGGATAATTGGAAATTTTGACAGGTATCGAATGAGATGACTTACTTTGAAAGTGGACGGAGCCGAATCAGTGGGCGGAAATGACTGAGAGGACGTAAACCCACCGCCAAATTGGCTGACGGAGAACATCTCTGATACCCTAGATCCAGAAATGAGAAGGACAAGTGTTTTATTAAATTTTTTCTGAATAAGGAGTATGAACATAAAAGAACCGTCCGGTTTCATTTCCCGCCATTTTCTATTTCTTTCCCGCTTTCTTTCTTTTTTTTCCTTTTTCCTGTATGATGAGCTTTTTCAGTATTCAAATTGCAGTAAGATATGTGAAATTTTTAATTTTTTCTTAATACTCTCAAAAAAAATAAGAAAACAAATCTTTAATAATAGGTAAGTTGTATTAAGTCGTCAATATATGGTAGTATTAATTAATCAAATATTATTACAAAATCTAGTTTCTAATAAAAATAAAAATATATGTCACAGTTTCTAATATGTTTAAGTTCGATTCAAACTCAACTTTTTGTTTTATTTCATTTTTCTCAACATATAATTTGTTCATTGCTTGTTCGTCGAATTCCCGAACATCTCATTTATTTGTTCCGAACCCAACTTCTTTATTGTATACTAAACCATATACCCTAAAAT
>CAOJBI010275210.1:0-10412 GCA_948277035.1 Euphorbia corollata
AGATAAAAACGAACACAAATACCCATTTTATGACATGATTTAATATTGAAAGGGTACTTTTTTGTAAATTTTTGAAACCACAGACCCCCTTTTGTAAGGAAAAATTCCTCAGGTACCTTTTTGAAAATGAGTGAAACCACAGGGTACTTTTTTGAAGTTTACCCTAAAATAAAAACGTGTGTGCCGTTTTTTGAACAGGATATGTGTGTATATATACACACACATCCACCATTGTGCACTGAGAGAGGAAATTTGTTTTCCTCTCCCCCTCCTTTTATATATTATTTATAATATATATTTATCTCTATTTTGCTTTAGTTCGTGGCTTGTGTAACTTTCTTCCTAAGGGTGTAGTTAGTTACCGACTAGTAATATGTAGATCTCGATCATACTCTTTCCGCTGCGTTTTATGAAGATGTTTTTTGTACTACAAAAGGTATTAATTTTGGTCTTTACTCTATATATAATATATTGATATCATATTCCTACACTGAAAATTAGTTAAATCTTCCGAAACAATAATCTTCCTCTGAACTTATATAAAATAAATAGATAAATAAATCTTCCTATAACCATTACGTTGTCAACTTCATAGCTAGCCAAAAAAATTGTAGATTTCCGTGTCTGATCGTAACAGTTGATTGTAAGTTAAATTGATATTAACTCATAGTCTATTCAAGATTAATTGTGTTTTCAGAGGTACTACAGGAATGAGAAGATGATGAATAAATATATATGATAGATAAATGAAATAAAACACTTGTGTTTTTCCTCATACATATATTTTTCGTTTAATTCAAATTCACTAATTAATTGGATCAGATCATTTAATTTAGCCAATAACTAAATAATGGATAGACAAGTTACAGATTAAAAAATTGATAAAACGTTATTAATATTTATTATTTATTGAATATGTTTATGATATTTTTATGTAATAATAATTCATGTATCTTAGTTTTCCTTCCCTTCGGAAATGAAAAGCTAACCCAACCCCAATTAGAATAAAAAAACTGCTTTGGTCAAATTATGGACGTAATTAATCAACAACTCAAGCATTGCACCTTTTTTTCCACTGCACCGATTATATAATGATTTAAAAATTGAAAACATAAGTGTATGTGCTTTTGATTAAATGTAAAATGACTAGGATCACACATTTGATAAGTTCTGGAAATTAAAAAAACTGAACTTGTATTTAAGCAATTAAGTCAACTTAAATATCAATTTTATATTGTTTATTATATATATGATGCGTGCTAATCAAAATATTTAGTACCAGTGGAAGTACATGTGTCACCGTGAAGTAGGCCACATTAAGAAATATTTTGATTGTGATATTAGTATATTGGACAACTTTTGTACCGAAAGAAAAGTATATATTGGACAATTTTATTATTAATTGTAGCCGTTCGTGAGCTGATTAATTTTTTTTTTGTTGTATATAACTAATAATTTCTTTGCCTTCCAAACCATCAAATCAGATGTTTATATATAATCGTAACAAAGTATTTAAAATTAATATTTAATGCTAAAAGAACAAAAAGAGACTCCACCAAATACAAACATATGTATGTTCCGTATCCCATTTATATTCTATTGAAGATAAAAGATACATAGTAAAGTATTTTCCACATAATACAAACATATATTTCGTATCCCATTTGTATTCTATTGAAGATAAAAGATAAATAGTAGAGTATTTTCAGTGTTGTCTCTACTTCAGTGTTGTTATCATGGACTTTAAGTTTGCGTTGAATTCATTCCAGTTTGCCGTAGATATGCCTTTTACTTATTTCTTTATTCTTTATTCATGATAGTGGAGAGCCATTGTTTCCAGAGAACTTTCTCAGAAATGATATGTTTTTATATTTTTATTGCGAGAACTATATCATAATTTAACTATATAAAAATAAAGACAAAATGTATTATTACCTTTAAGTTGATAATAGAAGTTGAATGTCTCATCTAATTTAACAAAGACCTAATGAATAGTTTATTTTACATTTGTTTCAAAAATCAAGTGCCCCTTTGAACGTAATGTGTCAAAAAATTTGGTTGGTTTGACTTTTTAAATATATCATGTTTTGATTTTTCTTTTTCAAACCAGAAGTTGACACGTGGCATTGAGGGGACAAATTTATGCTTTTTTACCTAATTTAGGAGATTGATAGGAACTTTTGAAAATTTAAAATGACATCCGACTTTTGTTACAAATTAAAGAAAATAGATTTACTTCTCTTTTTAATTTTCCTACAAACATAATTATTATATTATTACTAAAACACTAAAAAGTAAATAGAAAAACAAATAGTTGCTGTATTTGGCTTAAACTAGATTGACCAAATGAGCAAATATTGCGGCCTAAATTCACTTACTATGATTCATATAAAAATATTTTATAGGATTTGATATGCAATAAAATGCTAATTTTTAAAGGGTGCAAATGAAAAAAGAATAAATTGTGAGATAATTAACTATGAAGAAACCAAAAAGGACTGACAAAGAGAGAAATAACTTACTTGAAGCAGTAGCCTGCTACCACGGGCGATTTTCTCAACCTCATTGTTGGCTGAGTGAAGGTAGATCAATTTTTCCACCAAGCTGAGAGCTATGGGAGAAGCTCCATACAACATTTGGAAAATGACGGTTAGATATGCAAAACTACAAATGTCTGTAGTTTTCTCACACAGAAAAGCCCCCCAGCAAAAGCAAACATGCAAGGCGCAACCAGCTCGCGTCATCAAGATTAAGACCTTGAATTATCTCAAGAGCAATGGAAAGCTTCAAACCTCCAAAATTGATGCAAATTAATCTGTGTCTTTCAACGCGAGAAAGATTAAAATGATTCATCAAAGTTTCAGTATATTCAGGATGTTGAGACGGCAAGGCAATGGGTAAGTCGGTTAAGCACATCAAAAGCCCACAGAAGTCTTCGTACATAGGGCATAACTCCTGATCCCCAAATCAAAAGGCATTATCAATTGGATCCCAAAACTTTATGGCAGCATCTATCAACTCTTGCTTAATGAAGATCCGAACATACTCCTTCATGCTCCTCAGTCCGTAGTGCTCGAGTTTGGACCAGCCATTGGCATTTTTGAGATAGTTGTTCAAGTCACGGTGGAATCTCACATAGTCACTCATTGTGAAGATAGAAATAAGGGCAAAGAAGTAGAAGAGTAGCGATCTGCTATACGTAGTTTATGGGGTAATCTACTAGTGGTTGATTACCCCACAAACTCGTTCGTTATTATTGTTTAGATTAGAGATTGAATATGTAAAAGACGCAATCAATAAAAAGAAACCATTTCATAAAAATTGGCAACAGAAGTGGCAAGATCGTATTGTACAGTATGTTAAAAAAAGAAGTGTTCTAATCAACAATAAAAAATGAAAATCCTAATCTACTGCCCCAAACCCGGATCGTCAAAACTTGGGCGATACTTAGATGATGGATCATATGGGTCAGAAGATCCTGGATAGAATGATGGTTGTTGCGGATCGTATGAACTGGAGGGCCCTGCATATGAGGATATAGCTCTTGCTGTGGTGGTCCCCCGCCAATCCTGAGTCCTGCAATCTCTACGTTCAACTGATGGATATGCCCCTGCAATATTAAATATCATCATACATTCTGATAACATTGCATTGCATGCATCATACTTTGCATAAATGAGAAATAGAGAACTTACAATCATCTCGGAGCTTTGACCCCACGATGAAACGCTGCAACGCGTGACAGTACCCCTAATCCACGTTGTTATCAGCCACAGGAAACTAGAAGCCAAAATATGAGATTAATAACCATGTTAAAAAGAAAGAAACATGAAGTCAAAGGTTTGAACACTCACATGAGTAGAATCGGCAGGAGTGTAAATCACCGGCTGCTCAGGATCGTACTATGGCTCGATCACCGGCATATAAGAAGTCCCGTCAGGCTTAAAAATAGTGAATCCTATCTGGTCAGGATGGAGGTCTCTGTGGCCAGGAACCACCACTAAGTCAGCAAAAGCAAGAGGAAGCGGAAGTAAGACGGCTCCTAGTCCTCTTTGGACCCTGATAATCCTGTAAAATATAAATTCAAAAGTCAACATAGGAATATCTCAGAAATGAGAAGAAACTTTTGATAAAATCTCACCATCACTCTAGTCGCGCTCCACAAGCGTGAAGAACCAGCTCCACCTGAAGGGCCAGCACCACTTGAAGGACCGGTACCTCCCGAAGGACCACTACCTCTGCTCAAAGGAGCCCTATCATTCCTGTCATCCTCGTCATTAGCTGGAACTGACTCGGGATCCATAGCAAGCTATCCTAAAAGCCGAGACCAGTAAAACTCCTCAAAGGCTCCAGGCAGGCTGGTAAGGATATAATCCTCTCCCATATCGTACAACCTCCCTATATTATTGGAGTTCTGAGGCTAGAACAACCACCTAGGTGGAAGATGGAATCCCCCGATCCTGCTCCCCAAGTACAACTCTAAGGACTAAAGGCTAGCGATAATCAGATGTCTACCCACGAAGGACCTAGCATCCCTCATCTCACGCATCCAAGTGGCTGAATCATCCCAAGGGGTAGTCCTAATCTATGTTCAAGAAAATCAAACATAGGAATGCAAGTATGGTAGAATAAATTAAAATGCATAAGGAGAAGTCCAATACCTCAGCAATGGTAAGGCCCCGAAGTCACTGCAGAAGTTGAAGCCGGGTGAGCTGAATGTTCCACGAGCGGAAGTAGTGCGGGAGTCTAGGAAAGTAGGAGTAGTTGGTCCTTGAAATCAACAGAGGCCTGTCCAAGATCCGTGTCTTGAAGAACCAAATTTACAAGAAAAATCAAAAAATCAAAAGTTAGAATAAGCAAATGCTAGGAAAGATTGAATAAATGATAATTAGGTTAAGTTAAGAAGTCTTATCGCGAGGACCTTAAGAGAAGATTTGAACTTCTTAATCCTGTTCTAGGTGCACTAATCCAATTCCCAATACAAATGAGCCAAGGCAACCTGACCCCAAGCTTGGCTGTCAAAGCAAGAAAGATCAACAAAGCTCTGCAGGATATTAAGGTTAATATCGGACCGTCCGGTCTGGAAACAGAACTAAGAAAATGTGGCGGCTATGAAAGCCCGAGCCTCGTAGGTGGCTGATCGGCTAGCTTCAAGCCCCTGCACCTAGTAATCCAATAGTTGCTCACAAGAGACAGAACTCTTGGTGGTGCCTGAAAACCCAATCAACGCCTCGATCACCACTCTATCAAATCAATGATAGGAGAACGTGGCATTGAAGTTGATCATGGTCCCGACAAATGGCAACCCGGTGATGGCGCAGTAGTCAACGGGGGTAATCATGAACTCCCCGTAGGAATAGTGGAAAGTATGAGTGGTGTCATACCAGCGGCTCAGCAAGACTGGCACGAGATCATTCTTTAGATAAGGATACCTGCGTAAGCGCTTATGCACCAGATTTCGAACCATAGTGCCAACCTGAGTAGAGTTGATAATAGCCTGAGCATCTGGGGATCAATAAGGCTCTATACCACTTGTGCACAGGCTGCACACTACCGCCGTTTTGCTCAATCACCTGCATTTTTAAATTTTCACAATTCATGCATACATATAGATATCCGATAACTCTAGTGGTTATCGGATCCAACATGGCATTTAAAATAAAATTATTTAACATGCATGTATCCCTAGCAGACCATAAATTTAAAAAATAGAACATGAATTCGAAAAATAAGTTTCTAAGCTAATTCCGTGACATGGAATAATTTTCTAAGGTAATTCCGTGGTATGAAATAATTTTCCGAACTATTTTATGACATAAATTAATTTTCTAAAAATTAATTTCATAGCAAAATATTTTAAAGCATGAAATAATTTTTTCCTAAAATTAATAAGCATACATGAATTGTCTAAAGTCAATCAGGTGATTAAATAGATTCCGCGACATCCATAAAGGTATTTTCTAAAAATTCTGTGATATGCATAAGTCTTGAGAAATATAAAACATGCATTTCAATTAAATAAATCGAGAAAAATGGAGAAGGCTAACCAAGTTGCGAGACAGATGTCCCGCTGGATCCAGTGGCTCCAGGATCGGGTAAAGCGTCTGATCGAATGATACTCCCATTTGGAAGGCATACCGTAAAGAGCCTCCGCTGGTACAATAGGGATGGAGACCTAAACTCCATCGATGTAAATCGTTTGAGGGGTGACGGCGACAGCAGGAAGCCCGACTCAAGTGTTGTAGAGCTTGTATCACATGACAACTCTAGAGAACCGGAGCAGGAGCGGCATAGCAGGAAAAGAAAGAGGAAAACATCGTCGCAAAAGCTTAAATTTCTAGAGAGATAAAGTAGGGAGAGGAAAAGAAGGTGTGAAGAAAATGAAGGGAGGAGGGGGTATATATAATACCCAGGTAATTAGCACGCTGGCTAATTACCTGTCTACATGGCACGCGCTTACGCATGCCACGCAGACGGTGTAACGGTCATAGATATTTATGATTGTTACACCTAGGGAATTGGCCCTACGGTCAATTCTTGGGATAAAATGGTAATTTTACCATTTTACTCCACTTTTTGACACTTTTGCATTTTTGAGCCATTTTCAGTTCCGATTTCAACTGAGCAGACCAGAAAATATTCTGAAACACGCACCAGCATATTTTTCATTCATTATAATTTTTCAAAAAATTTCAAAATTAAAATCCTTGGCCCCGTGCCAATTTCGAAATTATTTCTACCTAAAAATTTTCGCCCTTGTTAATATTTTGATTGAATTGGCAAAATATTTTGTTTCAAAAATTCATCAATTAAAACAATAACTCATGCATTTAAACAAAATTTTACGGTTTGTTTTGCATACAAACAAATTCCTCTACGGATCGAAAATCCTGTATGCGAGGGGTAAACTATTAGCACGGTCCGTTCGACCCGATGAGGATATGTACCTATTTCGAATTACGGATTTGACATGAGCCAAACAGAGCCGAGTTGTCCTATTTATTTTATTCGTAAAATTAAAAGACCAAAAAATCGCATTTCGAAAAAGTCCGGTTTCTTGATTTGGGAGAAAAACCGGTAAAAAATTGAAACCCAGTTGAAACAGGTCCTAAACCTAATATATAGGCTCCCCTGATTTGGGGGATATTCCCCCTAGGTAATTAGCTCGCTGGCTAATTACCTATGGGGTAGCATCCCCCCAAATCCAGGAAGCTAGGGGAGCTACCACTATGTAGGTAATTAGCCTGCGAGATAATTACCTCCATGCTATAAAAAGGAGCTTCTCCCTTCCCATTTTCACAAGTTTTGAGTTTCGTTTCGTCCCAGAGCAAATTTTGTCAGTTTTCGCTTCCAAATGCGTCAAAACTCTATCCGTTTGAAGTTTCTCCGACCCAAATCACTTGAGTTTCAATTTGAATCAAGTTTCGCTCATACAATTTTGATTCAAACTCGTTAAAACTCATTAAAAATAAGTTTTACTCGTGATTATAGCCATAACTCGAGTCAAAACGCCTTCAAACCACCACAAATGCTTTCAATCACTTCTTTTTAAACTTTTCTCAAACTTTTCGACAAAATCAATGACAAACTCGGTCACAAACCGACTATCACATCATACTGGATAAACGAAAAGGTAACTAAGGGTATTGGTTCTGAGCCTTAAACTTATTTACGTTATTTTACTCATTACACCTCATGATTGAGTAAAAAGCCACTAGAGCTGCTTTATCATTTTATTTTTAGTAAAATGCATTAATATGTGTAAACAAGCTTGCAGGTAAAGATCGGATATCCCAAATAAGGGGAAACTCCATCCTTGTACTATAGCGCGGTTACTCTGCCGAATTTCTGGCTTACTTTTATTGTTTTATTAAGCAGTCGTAATGTCAAAATTATCATTCAAAGTTATAATTCTCAATTTTTTGAATAAAGTTAGTAATTATTATATCAGAACTCGTAATCTTTATTTTCAAGGTATAAAAATCTCATCACGGATCAGTATACCACTATTCCCGGTGGAGCTGAACCGGGTGGTGACTCTTTTTCCATAAAATGGGGTATTAACCTTATTTTATTATTTTCATCATTATTTTAAGAAAATCAAATTGAAAATGATTTTTCTTAAATGAATTTACTCCTCAAAGGACGAACACCTCTTCTCTAGAAACAAAACCCAAGCGAATTAGTGCCCTGCATAGTTCGACCCATTTTACAGAAGTCTTATGAAAAAGGACCGCCCCTCACACAAGAAAAGCTTGATAATGCTGACAAATTCACCACAAATGCGAGAGAAGAAATATTGTATCATCTTTTCAACATCAAAGAGAATTTAAAGGAGCAGAAAAGGAAGTTTTGTTTTAGCAACGAAGAAAATGTAAAGCTTGTTAGGCTTGTAAGGTCTATTTGTTTTGATCCCTTCCAAAGGATGAATGAATCTACTCAACTATTGGCGGAAATGTATGCTGTGAAAGCTACAATGCATTAAATAACATCGCTCCTAGTCTCTCACATTATACTCAGCTATTGGCGAATATGATTGCTAATGTTCAACTTGGTGTTTAGCAAGATGTCAATGAACTTTCTCAATAGGTCAAGTACTTTACCATTACCTCAGAACTAGCAGATGCCATGAAAGAGAAGCTGTATAAAGAGATGCCAGAAATCTGGAAAGTTAATCAGAAGGCATGTGATATTGTTTGTGAAAGGAAAATTCAGTACTAATATGCCTAGCATACGCAGCGGAAATTTAAAATTTTCCTAAGCCTATGTTCACCTTATTTGCATAATTGAATAAAGCATGCTATGTTTATTATTTAATTAGAATAAATAGTATTTTCTAACTTAGTTCCAAACTAATTAAAGCAATATTCAAAACTTAGCTTTAGCCTAAGCATGGCAATTCTACCATTTAGTTCTAAACTAAGTATAGAATTCCTAACTTAAAGCCTAACTAAGCATGCAAAAATTCTAACTAAATAATAAACAATATATAAATAAAAAGGAGAAAAGACCTACTTGTTGAAGACCTCCAAGCTCCTTTTGATGCTATGCGTATCCACATAAGAAGCCCGAAAAAAAACCCGAAGGGAAAAACTTTCACTAGTCGAGTCGGGGCTAGCCAACTCAACAAAAGAAGCAAAATATAACTGATGGTTTTCCTCGAAAAATATCATAGAAAACCTAGCAAAAGCACATACTGAAAGGGGGGTAGGGTGTTCCTTTTATAGGCAAAGGGAAGCTCTAAGCTTCCCTTGTAAGCGATGTGGGATGGGGAAAACCCATCCCACTCGTGCTGCCTAGCGCTGGCTGCGAGAATCTTCGCTACCTGTTGCGAGGATTCTCGCAGTAGTGCTGCGAGGTTTCTCGCAGTGGCGCAGCGAGATTCCTCGCAGCCCCCTGTGAGGTTTCTCGTAGCAGCGTTGCAAGAATCCTCGCATGCCATTTTGCGAGAAATCTCGCAAGCCTAGCTTGCGAGGTTTCTCGCAATGGGTTTACGAGAATTCCCGCAACCGACTTGCGAGATTTCTCGAACCCATTTTGCTTTCAAAATTGTCTAACAATTTTTCTCGATCCAGGTCCAACTCGTTTGTAAAATTCCCCTTTCAATCCTTTAAATATTTTGGCCTATACCCAGTATAGAAGTTCTTTACATTGTTCGTGATTTCTCAAAGTATGTGACCCGTAGGACCCCGGACACCGAGCCGCTAAAGATTTTACCCAATTAATTTTCCCACTAATGAAACATTAATTGTTACGAACATATATATTTATCTAATAAATAATTGTTCTCATCTATAGACGATCATTGGAGGCCTCTAGCAAGGATTCATGATCCGCCAATGTCCACGATGCTGTATTTTTCTACAAACAAATCCAGATACTATAGTAGACTACTGTGTGATACACTCCTTCCATTAAGCAATACCAACCGGATTTAGGGCATGGATAAGTGTCAACCCTTTGGACCGGTTAAACCGAATCTATCCAGTGTTTTTTCTTTTCCAAAGTACATTGCTCAATTGTGAAGTATTAACTAGAATCTCATTCTATTAATACTTACTCTGATAAGAGATTTACGAGCAATTGTCACTTCTACAAGTGGCCAGGTATTTCTCCTTTTTATCCGAGAGTGATGGATTCTATCTTGACAACTCAGCCCATCAACGAGCAGGCGTTACCATACCCGTAGTTACTCTTTTAACATCCACTAGAGTGAACTGCTAAAGAACAACCCAAAGTAAGATTACGACTACACAAGATGTCTAGCTTCTCAAGTCAAAGGATATTCACACAACTACTGTAATGAGATTTATCATTGACACAAGATATTATTCCATATGATATCTCATAGTGGGTCTCCAATATACTACCATAGTATATCCATGTGTTCACTTCAAGATCCCATCTTTAGC